>JAQGAK010000205.1:0-117308 GCA_034696945.1 Lipothrix lubbocki
GTAAAACGACCATTTTTGGTCAATTACTAAGTCAATTTCGGGAATGGTTTTCGTACTTGACTTAAGATACTTGACTTGAAATTTTGGAATTGATTTCAGTCAATTACAAGGTCAATTTCTATTTAAAATGTACTTGAAACTTGACTTCCAATCAAGTCCCAAGTTCAATTACCTCTTGGAATTGACTTGTTAGGAACTCTAATTCAAATGTAAAGCATTTTTCCGTTACTAAATATAGTTGTCTTCTCCTCTCCTTGCCCTGAACATTTGTTTCTTTATTCATCACCCTCTTAATCAATGATAATGTCACGAGTGCATGTTAAAGTAACTACTCTTGACTTGAGAATTAACCACAATCACCCAGTGTCCATGTGAGGAAAACATTTATTTCGGACAGAGCTCGTCTGCAATTCGTGCCCATACTGTACATACAATGACCACACGTGCTTTTCCAGTTAATTATGGTCAGAGAAGTCAGTATTCCAAATGTTCTCTGCCTTTTCTGCATTATTGAGGTTAATACTCTGTACATGATATTAGAAAATAATAGTGTGAGTATAAACAAAGAGAAACAGACATACCGTAACTATACCTAGACTATAGGCTATAACTATGCTTATATGTACAGAAACATAATATTATTTACGTACTTCTACACACTTTAAATAATAATGTAGATCGTTTTAATTCTGTACACCAGGGTTTAGCCATATAGACATTGATTATATATGCTACAGTAGTAATGAGAATATTTTAGTTTTGGTTTATTCATCATAACGAGATCACAGTTGAAGCCCAAAATTCACTAATGTGCTTGTGTGCTATATGTAGATATACAGTCGCTTGCATTTTTGGTTCCAGAGTGTATGTATAATTTGATGAAATGACGCAGATTTGAGGAAGAGTTGCGCATCCATCAAGAACGCAATAAACCCCATGTTTTTTATGTATGAACTCTGCTATCGTAGCACTTTTGATATTGTTTTGTGTGGTTTTAACGTTGGTCTGGTTTTCTGGCCAGAATTCATCACTGGTACCGAATGCCTATACAGTGACTATAAAAGACTACCACTGATTTATCATGTTGCTCTGTCTCTCTCTCTCTCTGTGCCTTTGTGCCCAGGCTCTTTTATCACTTGGGTATACAAAGGTACATGTGGATATGGAGTGTGGTGTAGTGATGTTGTCATGCAGGAGAGAAGCCGATACTCTGGAAAATGTAATCATAAATACAAAGTAAAAATAAAATACAATGACATGGAGTCATGCGTATGTATCTGAAAGGACTATGAGAGATAGGAGGGTAAAGAGAGCCAGAGTGTATTCTTGAGGAATAATGGAACGTTACAGATTATTACGAATGATAGGGCATTGTTTGTTAGCACGGACATTTTTGATTCAAAAGGGGTAGAGAGGACAAGATGAGCATTGTAGCGTGAAACAAATGTATACACGTCCATATGTATTTACAAGATAAACCAGAGTGCATGCATCTGTTAAATGCATGGATTATAATGAGAAACTATTGTAAATTCTAAGGCTTAACCTCGGTGCTGTTAAAATTACGACGCACCAGCCAACCATGTACCTTTATCCATATTCGTCGTGCATATAGATGAAGTGCTGTGTGCTTGGTATTTTTATTTGACTTGTACTTTATACACTAGAAGTATCTATAGTTATTCTATTATTATTACGATAGTCCCGGCTTCTGTATTTGTTTCCTATAGACGTGTAGGTGTATTATGTATGTACACGGTCTGTGGAGTACACATACACGTTGCTAGAATTATTGCATTGTATTGTCTATTGTATGTTGGTGGTAATAATAATGTAAAGGAGATCTCTTCAAATGGATGGGTTGACCTCGACTCAAAGGATCATGAGTCATGAAATGAGCACTGTCGCTCTGCTATGTCAATTGTCAAAATTGTGAGAAATTGAATTCCAATTTACTTATTGTATGCGTCTTTCTCTAAATCAAATCCTAATAGAAGTCTACACGGTATTGGTTTTAACCTTGATTGTGGGTTTAGCAAGACTAGCCAATTTTAATGTACGTATAATAGGATTTATCCAAGAGTTGTCACTGATTTAAAAAGCTTTAAAGCGTTATGCAAAGGGTGATATTGTCTTCGACATCTGTTGAATCTATTGTATCTTTAATTGCATTTAATCTTTCAATGTAATAAAAATACATCTCTCTATATTTTTATTTCATCTCTTTCAGATCCTCGACTATGGAATGAAGGGCATGTGCAACATTGGCTGTACTGGTGTGCTCGCGAATTTTCATTGGAGAATGTTAACCTGGATACGTTTCAGATGAAGGGCAAGGATATTGTGGATTTGGGAAGAGAAACCTTTGTGGCTAGGTCTCCACCATACATGGGGGATATTTTGTGGGAACATCTGGAAATTCTACAAAAAGGTAAATTTTTAATTAATCAAAAAAAATCCTGTCTACGAGGGAAATTTTACTTTAAGGTTAACTGCTTTTTACTACTGCTAATCGTCAAGTCCGAATCATTTCAAATGGATTAAGATATATAGACATACATACAGATAAAAATTAGGATTTAAAAAAATTGAAAAGATATGCACAAAGGATTAAGGAAGTATTTGCACGGTTGTAAAATGCAATCTAAATCAAATATGCACATATATTCTCTATGTTCACGGTTAAGTGAGAACTACAAAGGAGAAGCCGACTTGACTGTAAGTTAATATTCAGCCTTAAAGAAGGTCCGTGAATCTTGTTCTATCAAGTGTTACAAGAGTTTCGACGTGACATAAATAACTGATTATATTGTTTAAGGAGTAGCAAAAGTGAAGACGCCTAGAGGAAATTAAATGAGCTGATGGCAAAGCTTTTACGCCTATGTGTGTAGTCATTTTTTGAACTCTTTGCTCTGTGGTTAGCATTAATCTCTTTTTAGCATATGACTCTTTTACTAAATTCAAGTGGTTACTTTGGAACTTGAGCCTATCGTTGTAAAATTTTAGGACGTGTATTTATGTATCTATATAAAACGACTGGCAGTCAAATTAATTTTATTTCCAGTCAAAATTTTATTTGGATATTTTTTGTAGATACTCTTACATCTCATGGGAATTGTACATATGTTCATGTGAAGTTATTAAGTTGCTTTTCCATTGACTTTTTGTATGTCTTCTCCACACAGAGTAATGAAGCAACCTATTAAATGACTATAGCATTATACAACTATAACAATTTTTTGCACTTGAATAATCACCAGTAGCACTTGAAATAGCTATGTACATGGTAGGTAGTATAGTAGAGGAACTATAGAGCTATAAATGACTATCTATATGTAGTATCTTAAAGGAAGTATTGTTAGAAAAGATTGGAAGTATTATATTAGAGGAAAACTCCTAGTCTCGAAATTACTGTTACCTATTATATGACATGTGTAATGTAATTTTGAAGCAAGTTGTCGTTAGTCACGGAGATCATTCATCAATTTTTTCATGTTTTCCCTATCTCATCTCTTCCCTAGATATGCATGCTTATGTACTGTTGTTGTTTGCAACTTAAAACATATTATCACACTAACTAGGGAATAATTTCTGCCCTGGAAAACTTGACTGTTGCTCTACGATTAGGGTTGTTTTTCTGCGATGTAGCCTAGCGATAATTTTGTTCAGACTTGCGGGTTATATGATAAGAGCAAAGGGAGAGAGAAAAACAGTTTAACTTTTGAGTCAAAGTTAGAGAAGAAGGACGAGAGGAGTAAATCAAGTCAAGCCCGAAAGTCCTTTGTTTCATCATCATCATCATCATCATCGTGTAAAGTGTGCTCTTCTCCTCAGTATCGTGTATTGCTTTTAGGCGCGGGGTGGAACAAAATTTTATGGCATGAGCGAGCTCACCAAGCTTAACTTGTTGAACGTTGCCACTTAAGTGCTTGGTATTATGTACATTTTGGAACGCTCCACATGCATTTTACGAATCCTTTGTGTACAGAGGCACGGACGAGCATGTAAGCAAAGAAAATAATGAGACTTCATATTTTTCATAGAGGAGTCAGAACAGAATATGACTACGTCTATAGTCAAAGCTACCTCCATTCCGAGCAAAGTAGACTTTTAGATAATTAACCAAGATCGTTCGGGATGGTTGAGTTGAAAACAAGTGTACGCATCTGAATGATTCAGATATAGAATATGATGCTACCACCTGGAAGGATTACATTTTCTATTAATTGCATAAAAACATGTTTTCTGTAAAGCCAGTCATGAGAATACTAAAAGCAAAGTAACAGCCCAGCCACACTTGCTGCTGTAAGGCTCTCTTAGCTTATTATTGTGAGAATTTTGAGGTATTTTAAATATAAATTACGCATATGTTTTTTGAAATCGTTGTATGCTAATAATTCTATGATAGCATATGGGGAAAATATGTATCATGCATGAGTATCTATTATAACTGTTGGCGGTAGCGTTTTTGTATCTATTTGTATATAGGGCTTAACTGTTCATACATAATTATGTTGTTATATAGCATCCACTGCTCCCTGTCTTTGTTAGCAAGATATAGATACAGATACTGCTCAATCCTCATACCTGTGTAAGTTGCACGCTTTGAAATTTTGGGGTACTGTGGAACAAAACGTGAACCGGAAAAAATGGTTACAAATTTCTTTAAATTTTATCTCCCAACTGCTCATTTGAAGCCTGAAAATATGCATTCATAATTTATTGCAGTAGTAAGAGAGTAGACAGATAAGCCGACCTATTGTTAATTCATGGTGCATCTTTGATTATCTGAAGATCACTGATTAAAGTCTTAGCACTATTACGCGCTCCTCCAAATTGCTACACTTTTTGCCGCAATTTCTACTGATATCTTTGTTAGGAGAAGAAAACGTTAAAATATTAATATTAAAGGAAAGATCGTCATAGTATATTGCATGCTTACAATAATAAAACTATAAGATTTAAATTTGACAGAAAATTTGTTCAAGCTTGATATTTACGATTTTCCTTCGTACATCTTTCTGATTCAGTGAACAAGAATCCTTGTACGAAGAGATGGACGCTTTGTAATAAGGGGAAAAGTATATACACGTAAAGGTTTAGAAGGGTTTTATAAGGAATGCAAAACGGATGAAGAAAGTTTCTATCAATCCGTATGAACTTTACAAGCAAGTTCTTATAACTCTACAGGCCTTCATGAAATGCATTTACTATCTATAAAGTATATGCTACATATACTAGTTAGGTAATGTCTCTAGTTACGAAATAAAATAGAAAAGTTGATGGGTAAAAGATATACGTTCTCTGTAGTAGAAGATTAATATATAGAGCATTGTTCGTGCACAAGAGTCTGGGATCCTACAGGTGAACCAGTCTTTATGGGAAGAGAAACTGTGTGGAGAATCCGAAATCAATGAAGGACAAACATGTGGAGATAGTGGTCAATCTATTGAATTGGATGTGTGATCTTGTTGAATTTCTTTGGGTCTAATCGATGCAAGGATATATCTATTATCATGTGCAATGGGAACCTTCGTGTATGACATACAGTTGTGTAATCTTTACGCAGGGATTAAATGGGATTCGTCACTATGATCAAGCGAATCGTTTCAATCTTGGCCAATCCTCTATTGTGACAGTGGAAAAAGAGCGAAAGAGTCCGGATCACTTAAGGTGGATCAAGCGATTAGGCTACAGTAAATATTATATATGAGAAATCAAATATCTATTTTTGCCCCTGCCTTACTGACTCACTCACGCAAGAGAGAGGGGATACTTACATTACATATACATACGACATTCATATTTTACTGGATTTTACAATAGCACCGCACCAGAATATAATATTTATAATGCTACAAGTTTCAAGATCTTAAAGACTAAAGAGGATTAGGAAGATTTGTAGGGTGAAGGAGTGATACATAAGCATATGTTTGTATGGTGGATATAGAAAATCTGTAGAAGTTGATAAAAAACAGAATAATAATATTGCCTCTCATTGGCTACACCTTATCTGACTGGGATGAATTCATGACCCGTTTTGGTCCATGAATAGCCACGACGACCTTCTCATCATCTCCATGCCGAGTTACTATTGGTGAGGAGTCGTTTCTCTCAAGTAAATTATCATTCATAAACATACCCCATTTTCCCACCTCTCTTCATCCGTGTAAAATATCACTGTTCTATGTATCCATTCCACGGCGACGGGTAAACTTATATACAGTGAACACTCATCCTCTTCTTCTCACCTGCACACACATACATATACTCTTCAAACGAGCTTCACATGTACGTATACACATTTACTTCAACTATATATTATGTTCTTCTCTTCATTGAATCTCCACAGAGTTTTCTCACATATGATTCTTCTTCATGAAGTTTTCTTAGAAATGTTTATAGTCTTGTAGCACTCACTCACATGCAACTCTTGATTTTCATCTCACTGGACCACTTTTTCCTTTCGTGAGTTTTTTTTTGGGAGAGAAGTGGTATAGAGGAGTAATCCTAGATTTTCCGATTAGGCCTGCTGATAAGCCTGTCAGTTGGGCTGACTTGATACTAATGAATATGTATATGGAAGTTATTAGCACTTGTTCTGGTACTATCGATAGGTTGTTTTAGACCTTTTTGTATCATCACACCACTGCAGACAGGAGTGGAGAGAGATAAACGATTGTTTTTAATCTATCTTACACAAGCTTTACTTGTAATGATGTTTTTCCAGAAAACCACCATTCATTGTCAGACTCATCCATAGATACAATAACACAACACTGAAATTGTTTTTGTTAACTTGTTTAGCTTACCGTAGGATAAAAAACCGATGATGCTGTGAACAGTGTTGTTATCACTTAAATACATTTCATTTGAGTTAACCACTATTGCTGCCACAGACTTACGTAAATCCGTTGGGAACGCACTTTTTTCAAAATAAAATTAACACTGTGACACTTTAGAATTTAGTTGCAAGTACTAGTATAGTTCTTGTGGTTTTAGTATATTTTCACCGATGATATTCCCATGAGCTCTTTATGATTGTTACAACGAGCTTAATTAATTACCCTGGAAAACAAATTCTAGCTAATACAAATCTTTAATAGCAACTGGTAAAACGTTATTTTAATCAATATACTAGCTCTACCTTTGAAAATACGTAGAATTTCGAAACATTTTTTCGAAAATTGTGGACTTTCCTTTACGTGAAGGAGGAAATGACAAGAGTAGTGTCACAATTATGAATGTTGGTGATCGAAATAGTTTCAGCATTAAAATATTCCAATCGGCATTGTGTGGCTACTTGCAGCATCCGTTTTTGCAGGAAAGGGAAAAGGAAACCATGGGACAAATGTTGTATTCTCATATAAGTATATGTTTAGAACGTTCTGCGGAGTGCTGTCGAGAATAGATAGACAGGATATCCATATCCCGCCGAATAGTTTGGAATTTGATGAAAACGGGAAGCTACTATATGGGCACAAAATCAAAGGACGAACACGGGCTTGTTTATTTCAATTTCGTTTTCAGTCCTGCGTGCTTGTAAAGTGTTACGACTCTACTTTATAGATAGCAACTACCTACAATCACATAAAATTTAATAGCTCAGATATAATTACATGCTTGGTCTCCTGCAATTGCATCAATATGTATGTATGCAAATTTTCCTGTTTGATTCTATACTTTCAGGGAATTATATGTGCTACTGGAACTTTTACGCATGTTCATCGTAATCCATGAAGGACAAATGTGGTCTCACTCGTAGTATTTCAATTCATTTTACATTACTTGCGTACCTTTTGAATACTTTAGAATAGTGTATAAATGCTCAAGCAGAATGGAACAGATTTGTTCAAAGTAATGGCCATAATTGAACATATGACAATTATCTAGACAGAGATGCGATTTTATGATTTAGAGATTAAATCTGCTCAAATGTAGGGCTGAATGAAAGTAATATAAATTCTTTAACAGTTTTAAAGTTTTAAATTTGTTGTATTATTTAAAGCCTCGCATTTTTAATTATTTTGAATAATTAGAGTTGGCAATTCGGACACTTTTGCAAACTTGTAGTCAGTAATTTGGCATAAAATTCAAAAAAATTTCTTTTATAATTTTTGCAGATGTAGAACTCAATCGGATGTCTCATATGAATAACAATAACATCACAAACCTGAATGGAAGTGGAAATGCATTGGATCATAGTCCTTATGCCGAAGTTGTTGTCCCGGACCTGATGTCGGATTTTATGGAAAGCTTTGCCATGGAACAGTCCAAAGTAACGTCAGTTCTTCATCCCCAAACGGGCTTGCCCATCCCGTCCTCCGTTGTAGTCTCCTCTGCAAATAATTCCTTCATGAGTGGTAAGCCATATAATTACTCGTATTATATCATTTGATTTCACTTTCGGCTGCTTTCAAACTATGGCGATTTCATTCATCAGTACACTTCAGTTTTTGCTGCTGTGGATTTACTTGTTGTAGTCATCTATCCATACTTACCTTCAGTTTACCAGAAAATTCATATCCATGCCCATGTAGACTATTTCGTGACCGAGGAGAATATATGTATATGCATTTATGTATGTATAAGTATATTTACACCAGGAGTTTTTGCTCGCCGCTGTAATTAAGTATCATGAAATTATTTACTTTCTTTAAGCGTTTTTTATGATGCCCAAGGTTTATTTTTATTTTCGTACTAACCATCGTAACAAGTTGCACCATCACCAGAAATACTCCCTGTGTGGCTCTTCGTTGTTTTCATTACTCATTGTTGCGGTTTTGATTAGCGTGACTCCGTCTTGGGCAAGAAGTCAAGTCATTCAGTGACTCTGCCAAAAGGGTTACAAGACACTCAATTGACTTGTTATGTAGTTTAAGAACAAGAGAGACTTGGACTATTTCATTCATAAAATTATTCTTAGTGTTTTCAGGCAAAGAAAGGGAGAGAGAAAGAGCACAGGAAGGAAGGAGCATGTGTACGTGCCTTATTCATTATTATCAGCTTGTTCACATCTCAACTTCTTTCGCTTTTTCTGTCACTCCTTTCCGTATATTTCACACTGAGCAAGCCATACAACTCTTTCATGTATATTTACTTACGTAGTAATTGAATAACATCGATTCGTTTTTTCGTTTCGGCTTTACATATCTACTGGATTTAATGATATTCTGTCGTATCTGTCAAGTTGATACTGTACTTGTATGTATATTGCTTAGATATTTAAGTATATACTTACATCCACACTGAAGCAAGTATAGGTTCTGTAAACTTTGATTGAGTTTGAAGGGAGGAAAGCATGAGTTAAGGGGAACTTGGTTGTGTTTTAACGCGGTACTACAACATGGTATTTAATGTTGAGGATCCAAGCTACCCAGCAGTCTGACACCGGAAATCGTGTTTATGAATGAAATTGTTTTTGTATGTGTCCCAGGGATAGGGACTATTCCTAAGTATTCACTCTTGCATACCCTCTCTGGTAGAGTTGACTGTGCATTTCTTTACACGACAAAGCCTTCACAAATGTTTGGGTAGTACTATGTATGTACTTACTATTAGCTATACATACATACCTATATGCATTTATATACTTTGTCAGTGTGGGTGTATGCCGATTGTACTACAAATTCCCTGCTGTTGTAACCGGAGGAAAACCTAAAGGCTATATCGTTACCATTTTGAGCTTGAAGTAATGTTTTTATAAGTGAACTAGGTTCCGTCGTCTGTTGTTTAACATTTTTACTAGCTAACAAA
This sequence comes from Lipothrix lubbocki, assembly GCA_034696945.1. Lineage (NCBI taxonomy): Eukaryota > Metazoa > Arthropoda > Collembola > Symphypleona > Sminthuridae > Lipothrix > Lipothrix lubbocki. The sequence continues at coordinate 9,757 of JAQGAK010000205.1, forward strand.
TAGATAGTACATAATAATCTCTGGTTTATCAGACCATATTCGACATATGTACTATCTGGATTATCTTCTTCTCCATGAATCTCCGCCCGAAATAATATGTAATTGGGGTATACTTTGTTCTTGGATTCATGCAAACCCCATGTACGTAAATATGTATACCTATGTACAGTAGGCTTCAAGCGGTCTACCAACTAGTATCATTCTTGTCATTTCAGAGTTACGTTCAAGTATATAATATTTGGATATACCTAAGTAAACGTCGCATTATATCGAAACCTTATTTCACTGATGGAAAAGACAGGTAGTAATTCTACATGTTTTAGCCTTACTTCCGCTCGTTATTCCCCTCTATGTACGATCAAGAGCTGAAGTACTTGAAGAAGTACGTGTAGATACATAGATGCATATACGTATACACACTGCATTGTGTAGGATTGAATTTGATGAGGGGAAGTAGTGTAGCCTTTACCTAGTTTCTATTTTGACGGTCGATTTGGACTTGAGTTTGAGGGTGCGTCTACCTGTGCACCAACAAGTACTTGGTTCTAACAGATTGAATAGATATGCACAAGATGAAAGTAAAATTAGGCTTCTTTTCAAAACTGCTCATTTTTATGAATGAACTGATACGACGTTGTTAGAGTATATCCTTTTCTTTGGCTATGATCAGGTTTCCAAATCTTTCGAATATTTTTACTATAAATGAAAGTATTCATTGAATCTTACGTAGCTCAGGTTACGTCTTACAATCAGACATCTTTACCCAGTAAGATCTGATGCTTAATAGTACACAGTTTCACAGGAAATAAGAATTAAATCTTTGATGTACTTATACTTCATTTGGAGAGAATTCCTGTTTTTGTCTCGTTATTTGCTCCACTCTAAAATATTCGCTACAAGGTGAGTCCAGGGCAGAGGTAATAAAGAAAAGTTTAAGTTATGATGGAGAAAATCAGAACTTATTCTGACTGTGATTGTCAAAGGATATAAGGAAAAGTGGTTTTCAGGAAGGATATGGTTGCTGAAGAGTCTGGCTAGTCTTCCAGCACTGCTGGCATGCTTGGTGATGATGAGTTGGGTGCACATTTGGTGGAAAGATTGCGTGAGTCAGAAAAAGCAGAGGACGGAAGGACACAAGGCGACCTACCGACCTATTCACTGCGACTACGTTTCATAAATTTTTAGAGAGGAGGGTTCCGTCATATGTCATGTGGCTGACTGTCTTCCTCCTTAGTCTGCATTTAAGCCAAGGAATATAGTATTAATATATATGCCATCCAGTATCTACATAAAGCTTTGATTTGGTATTTCACTCCGTATCATTATTTTCTTACCGCTCCTGCTGCTGCAAAGCAAAGTCCACATATGAACCGAACAAAGCGTCGAATGCCACAAGTCGTATTTAAAACTGAGCTCAACCACCACCGAAACAAGTGTGAATGGTATAATGTGACTTGTTGCGCACTTGAAGATGAACAAGTAGTTTTTTCCATGTATTATATAAGTATAGAAAGACAACGACGGAGACAAGCTTGTAAGAGTTCGATATATAAGCTAGTGGAACAGAGGTTTCGATGCGTGTACACTGCATACAAGAACCACTTGACATAACGAAAACCTCGACTTCCGCCAGGTTTGTGAATGAAATAGTGTAGTAGTGTTATAGTAAGTATCTATCTAACATTCACATGGACGTCAGCTGAAATAAACGCGGATGTTCTTATGCATGTCTATATTATTTAGTAGATATAACAATATGGAATATGTGGTCTCTTTCAAACTTACAAGATTAGGAACTAATTTGTTCGCTTGGCTGTATTTGAGTGACACATATTACATATGAGTGTAACCTGAGTTGTGCAAAGGACCGTAGTATAGGATCTCCTTTTAAGAGCATATACATATACATTTAAGAACACATATATATATAATTACATATGGACTTACGTCTAATCTGCGTGTTGGCTGAACTAAAAGCACTGATAGTTTGGATCCATCCTAGCCGAAAATTTCAGTAATTTAATGAAATGGTGGAAGAAAGTGAATGCTTCCTACTACCACTTTTGCTCTTTAGGATAATCAAACCTCCAGTATGTGTGGTGAAAAAGTATTGTAGGATGACGGAGTAAAAATCCTTGGAATGTAATTCAGTGCCAAAAATTTGATATATCCATGTAGATATATACTTGCATATATCCTTCCATGATGGACCCGAATGCAAAGCAAGCGATTTAGTACTTACCACCTGGATGTACATATCATCATACTATGTATAAGCTATTAACAAGTGAGGCATTCCGACGACGCCTGGATTTCGAACCTAATTTTTTGATCATCACAGCCCTCTTTTCATCGAGATTTTCTTGAATGAACCGAGTAGCTTGTTTTTCACCACGTTTTAAACGTTCAATTGAGAATGCACGTGCTACGCCTTTTCTGATCATATAATGACTATGTGATGATGAAGCTCTTCGTAGCCTTCTTTCTTTCCCCTGTATTGTTGTGCCTCTTTTACATCATACCGTTTCCATTATCCAATCCTCTTAACTTATTCAAGTTCATAGGAACTCTTGGTTCTAATATTGTTGCGGTAACTACTTTACTATTAGCACCGCCGCAGTTGTGTAATACAGCTTTCTTTTCCGTTCAATGTATTGTTTTGGTACTATGAATATAATATTCAAGGTTAATCTTCATATTTACATGTTATATTTTTCATAACAAACTTTGCGGGTATTGCTTACGTTCTAGAGTTTTATATTCTGAATATTTTTCAAAAGTTTACTGGGGTTTATTTCTTTATTTATATAGAGGCAAAATTTAATATTGATCAAATAGTATTGTATAAGTATACAAAACATAGACATAAAAATAATTATTTTTCCATTGGCTGAACAATGATTGTAGAGGTTGGTTGTAAGCTATGCAGAACACAAAAACAGGTTTATTCATTTGAAGATGGTTGACATTGGTTCACGTTTGCATGCAAGATTGAAAATGATGTAATGAGTCGGTTGGAGATTTGTATGTAGACTTGTGTATTATTATGCGGGGGCGTCATGGTCTCTTGCACAACCGACTTGTCGTCTCTTTTCTCTCCAAAAGTAGATATGTAATAAAGCATTATACATACAGGCTCTTCTTTTGTACGCCGTAGTGAGTAAACGCCGTTTCACGTTCACCCTTTTCGCTTTTAGCGTCATTGAGTTTTTGCTCCTTGCCGTTTGCTTCGTCCATCAAGATAAAAGTACCTGCTGTATTGTTGGATGGAGTCTAAATTTTAACTTATGTCTCCCATCTTTCCCTCCAGTTATTATATCGTCTCTTAATTATTATCAAGCGTTTTGGCTTCCATTTGCATCAGATGAACATAATGAGAAAAGATGAGTGTTTCGTATGTGTATTTCACGACGTTCGCTATGTTTATGTCGAGAACGATTTACGCACTCTCTATGTATCTACTTAAGGGAAGGTCCCAAATATTTATCTGTATACTCATAATAGTTGTTAAAGCAAAATTAGAAAAGCCTTGCGCCAAAGAAATCCTCAGGGGTATGAATTATTATATTGTCTGGAAGCAACCAAGCCGAACTTAGTACTGTGTTTTACATTTTGAATCTTAATTAAATCTTTTGAAATTTCAATGCTATACTGGTAGTTACTTATCATAAAAGACACTACTACTGTTTATTTTCTACGTTGGAAATATATGCGGCGATTGTTTGTAATCTTTGAGGAAATCGCATCCTACCCTGGACTGGACATTGAAATTCTGGGACAAGTTCATTATTTTTAACACTTTCGGTCACAGATCATGAAAAATTTGTTAGTTTGTACATTTTCCAAGGTAAATATTATCTTGCGGCATTTAAATATATCTGTACTTACTTACTATGTCTGGTGTAAATGTGTGAGCTCAAATTTTGTGCTCCAATCAAAATGACATATTCTACCGCACGCGTCGGATTTCTAGGTAATGTACATACAATTTGTGGAATTGTGCATGAAATGAAGGAAGGGACGTTAAGGAATGAGGTAGGAAGTTATAAAATACTGCCAATTACAAGTGTCAGAATAGAGTAAACAGTAGGGGTTGGAAGTTCCGAGAGGTAACTTCCAGTAACTCCAAATGTCTCACGTTCAATGGAGAAAGAAAGACAAAGGAACTGCTACCGTTGGAAACGATTAGTAGCTACAAACTGGCATATAATCTCTTGGATCAGTGGCCATATGTTATTTTCTTATGAGCATTTGTTATTATAATGAGTTCACCGTTTCTTTTTTTTTATCCTTTCCATGCACAAACTATACGATCGGTAGCAAATGACTAATAATAATATAGACGGTTAACTTGAGCAGCAGAATATTCTCAGGGTACAGACCTTTGCTACAAGCATTTAAAAAATAAATTACTGGTGAGTACATATTACAGTGTAATTTTTGCACTCAAGTGTCATGAACTCACCTGTCAAATGAAGTATACATGGTAAGATGGTATGTACATGTACAGATACTTAACCTCCGAACACAGTGTGAACATGCATATAGATAGCTAGGTATGGTAAATTGTGCAATAAAGAAAAATGTTTAACAATTGTCAAACGAGTTGAAGCGGAAATGAAACCAGCTTTTCTGGGTTCCTGAGCTGAGACTTTTCTCGCGCCGTTTTTCTCCACCCTCGCCTTTTCTCTTGTATGTATAAATATTTACGTACATACAAAGGCATTCTTAGTACATTTATACGACACTCCTCAAATTATTCTTCCCTTGACCGTGCACTTAATAATATTTGAATTATTGCCACAGTGACAACGTATATCTATCCATCTTTCTTACCTTAACATGCGTGTACGTATCTTACCATTTACCATATATATGAATTTCTTAATAATAACTATCAGACAATAAGTAAGTACACTGGACGTAAGTGATAGAACGGATTCGACCTGTATAATTTCGCTTAAGAGAATATATAAGTATCTGTTCGTGCGGATTCAACAACTAACTGTTGATTGTCGGTTTGAGTTAATTGTACTCTATGGGAACTCGATTTTTATCAGGCCGATGGAATTTTTAAATTTGGAATTAGTTGTAGGTCAACGAGCTCGGAGGGAGGTCATTGTTTGTGAATACCTTAGGAGATATCAGATCTAAATAGGAAGGGTTGCACACAGTTTGGACGCTTTGTTTTATTATTTTTTCAAGAACAATGAACCGCATTTTGTTGAAAATTATTGCTGTCATTGCGTTAATTATTATCATATTTTCATAAGAAATAATAGTCACAGTGTAATTTATATTCTTTGACCCTCATCTTCTTTCTGTACTGCTTTCTTCCCTGTCACACTCAATTTTAGAGCGGATAAGATTGCATTAATTGCGCTGCATCAGGTAAGCATCATTGGTGTAGTTGTTAATAAGAATAGGATACAGTTCTACGTATTTTAATTAAAAAGTTTCTTATTCCCAACGAACTGCACTGAATCAGAAAGTGCTAATGAGAGATGCTTCGTTTAGATAAAAGTTCCGGAATAATGAAACAGTTAAATTAAATGCAATAGCTACTTTGTGATTTTATTTTATTCCACTTATAAAAGTATTCTACAGCTAAAAATTGATGCTATTGGAGTTGCATATTCCCAATTCATGCAGCCTTTGAGAACGGAACTTTTTCTCCTATATGGATATACGGAATAATATAAATTCATATGTGTATCTTCAGTGCACGTAATTTTTTATGCAGCTTCTAAAACTAAATGAACAAAAACTTGCAAGGTTCTTTTATTGTATTGTAGGAGTGATATTTTTTTTTATCAAGCGTACACAATAATAGATGATGAGGACATACTACAGTTGATGATGGAGCAGTGGCGAGAAAGTGGTACAGTTTCAAAATAATGTATAGATATATAAGTATTGTGTATTTCCATGGCCTTTCTACCGGCAAATAGCATACCAGGTGCGTCGGTATTTCGTCGTAGATATTATTATGAGACCGGAAGTGAAATGTAACTGGTCAACCCCTGCTCTGGCACTCCGTTTCAGTCTTTAATATTGGTTTCAAGTAGAGCAAGCCGTATGGGAATGATGACATGATGAAAATATATCAATGCCTATATGTGAACTCTGTATTGCGCATCTCCACATAAGCTTTACATAGCTCTGTTAATAAGATATGTGTTTATAAACATACTTCGGAAAGCTACTGAGCAAGCATGCATCCCTGTTGGTATACAAAAGACACTTTTTCAATTCACATATGTGTAGATTATATATGTTATTCGTATTACTTGTGTACCCCGTCGTATCTATAGATACAGATAGTTGTCATTTTAATGCATAAGAATTTTTCAAATAGTATCACCCTTGTATGGGTTACATGCCATTAGGATTGGGACGGAGAGTTGCCGGTGAGGGAAGAAGTATTAGGTAGTTATAGTGTTTCGGAGCATTAGCGTTTTCCATCAGCCCATCGTTTAGTATTCAACAGATATTTCCAGTTTCATTTCGTGTGTGAATTTGTGCTGATCTTAACCCACGAAACTACTTTAAAAATCATTTATTTTCTGTTGTTGTGGAGCTTGTATTTATTAAGCATTAGGTTTTTTCAGCTATTTGGCAGGCTTGTATAGGGGCGCGTGAGAGATTTTTTAAGCAATTATTTTTTTAAACCATTGCATTTGGTTTAAGGAGGAGAATATGTAGTAGAGACGCGTCGTGATGTATTAAGTTGTATCCATTCCTTTGGCAAGATTACAATTATTAGTGCAAAGTTATTACGTGTAATGTGAATTATGCTGTGAGCCTCTGTGAGGAAGTTGTGCATATACTTACGGACTGTATAGGAATGTACTTATGTATAGGGATCAGGTTACTTTATTAATTTGATGAGTATTTTCCACCAAGTAGTTATTGTTTTATCTCTTGAGAATCATTTCAACAATGTATAAGTGTATAGATGAGATTTCAAGTCTCTTAAGTTTGTGTGTTTTATAGTTAGTGCTGTGTGTGTAGCAAATAGTCGAATGTATAAGATAGAACTATATACTTTAATATAAATTGCAATTATAGTCCATAACTATGCATGTCTAAACTACGTCTATATACCTAATGACTATATAGCTACTCCTCCACAACTGTTTCTCCTGTACGTACTCCTCAACTACAACTACTCACATTTATTTCATAAAAGTATACACGAGGATACCAAGTTGGTTAGCAGACGGAGTCGTTATTCAAGTTAAAGTTGGCCAACCGCGAAGGTGGTTTTCATATTGTATTCACTTTATCATTTCGTTGGTGAAGAGAATAAGAGAGCACATTTCCCATTGTGAGCTCATTTTGATATATCGTCAGGACGGGGTGGTGGTAGACTCGTGTGTGTGAGCGTTCACTGTATATCTTAACTTTGTGGTTTGATAGTTGACTTCAAATTTTATTTTGAAATTAAATTAACATATTTGCTACAACCAAGTTGTGAGGAAAGTGCGCAGCATACATCTACTGTAGGACTAACTACATATAGCAAACCGTCAGTGTGTTGTTTGGATATTATTTTCTCCTCTCTTTTATTCATTATAAGTATCCACGTCTTTCCGGGTGTCAAAGCCGTTTTCTTCCTGTGATGACAAGGGTTCTCCTACCGGCTCACTTATTTACTTGACTAATTACCAGTGAAGAAAAGAAGAGAGAAGGTTGACTAAATTCGTTAAATTTAAAAGCTTGTGCGAGTGGGAGTTTTGATCGAATTTTCCACAAGGCTTATTATTAAAAAGCTTGATGGTGAATCTTTAGTTTTCCGACAACATTCCTCCCGTCCATCCAAATGTAGATTCATGGACTCCGCAGAACATTAATTATTTGGAAGCTAACAAGATTGTTTTGGAAATTTATTCAATTTGCTCAGCCCTAAGAGCTTGTTTATACCTCGTATAACATAGAGACAGTGGGAAGGAGAAGGGTTTGCCGGATTCTTCTCTCTCGGACACATTGCCGCCAAACAACAAGCTTCTGTATACTGATATTATAGTGCAAAGGAATCAATGGTGCAACCTTTTCTAGAGGAAACTAAATGTTTTTTGATAGTTTTGAAAAATTGTCAATACATTTTGAAACTGTGCTTGCATACTTAGATTGAGACAAAAATTTCAATTGCTACCTTGTGTGTTGTTACCTGAAATTAGTATTAAAAGTACATTTTTAACATTACAAAGTTATCCATGTGGACGATGATATTCAAGTAACATTGCGGATTTACAGTGGCATTTACTTGTAATACGGTCATTTAAATAATAAAAATTAAAATGTTGCAAATTCACGATATTCCTATGTCAAGAATGGTCTGGACAGGTAAGAAACGTCGTAGAATTTAATTTCATTATTGCTACTAACTTCACTAAAAGTGTAAAGTTTTATTACATTGTACACTTACAGATACTTAATACGTTAATATACCTAAAGATAATCTTATTAATGCAGCGAGCATTTAATTATGTAAATTATGGTCATTCCGTTTTCAACATCAACATGCCCACTTAATATTTTAGCAAGTTAGAAATAGACACAGATGTGCTTTGTAGACAGTGACAGTGATTATGTTTTTGCTACATTCGGAAAATGACTCGACGTGGTTGTAGGAAGATAAAGGGAGGTCTATGGTAGTCTTTGTATTATTAGAAGGGGATTTCTGCTGCTGGAAATAATGACTATAGTTTTTTTGTCATACGGATAATTTGTCATGAAATTGTCCAAAGGAAGGCATAGAGAGGAATGGAGGGCATTTGGTTGCCCTTTGTAACCTTGCCTCCATTATGCTTTTCTTTTGAGTGAGCCTCCCAAGACAGAATCTCAAGGCTTCATTTTCCGATTGTGACTTGAATCACCCCTGAATTTTTCGATTTGATGAGCGAATTTGCAAAAGTCAAAATGGTTCCGCTGTCCAAGTTTTCGAAGGTTTTGCTCATTGTTGTATGGCGATAGAGATTGAATCTTTCTTCTGTATGGCCTTTGCTTTATCATTTGTACATATATTATACAACGTTTGTTATTCTGTAGTTGTTTTATTGATTACGGATTGACATGGAAAAAATTGTATTTTCCTTTGAAGAATGCAGCGATTGTTTCAGGTTTACATAATACAATGAGCATCTGTCATTTAACATGGAAGTGATATGAATGAGTTGTTTACACTTTTATTTTTCTCTTATAATACGTAATTCGCTTTTAGCAAGGACAGAGGCGGATTTTTCAACAGGTTATAGGTTGTTTGAGCTTTATAATTATAGGTTTCCGAATAGTTTTTGGCGTATCAAAAATCAAGATTCTTTGTCATACATATAATTCATAAATATTCCTGTCTATGTGTATATAATTATATTCATGCACATACGAGCCACTGCTATTTAACTCTGGGATGATAATAGTGTTTCCGAAATTTATTCAACTAAAGATCACCTGTACTAACATGTTTATGTGTATTTTTAGTCGATCCTTGTTTACCGCACAATAAAATTACGAAAGGATAACACTCTATACACTATGGAAGTTTTATAATTATGATTTTCTTTTGCATGTATGTATATCCCTGAAGCTCCATACTTGGTTTCAGTTTATATAAATTTTTTAAAGCAGATACAATGGACAGGTTGGAAAGCTCCAGTCAGTGTGAATCCATGATTTTTCATGTGCAACCACTAGCTGTGCCCATAATTGAGTTAGTGAGCGTAATATGTAGGGGGAAGGGGTATTAATCGCTGGATTGACTGAAAGAACACAACCGGTGCTTCCGCACGGAACAATTCCGACACTGGTTGACTTATGCACAGTAGAGAGATACTCTACAGCATTGTGTGCTAATGGCAAGCGACACGTCAACTTGTATAATCCCAATCCCATACAGTATACATAGGACGAGTATGTTACATATGTTTATGAAGGTATGAGGGGGTCGGTATTTGTAATCTACTGTACTTTAGGTAGAGAGAGCCCTGCCAGAGTAACATATGCTATGTTACGTACTGTACAACCGGATATCCGTTTTTGATTGAGGATTCAAGCAAAATCAGAGGGAAAAAATGCTTATAGGAGACATCAACTTGCTACTTCAGAATACTCGTTCCATCACTGACATCCGTCTTATCCCCATTCATGCTATCATTTTCTCCGGACCATGCCCTACGCTCACGTTCATAGCATAACATCGGCTGGAGACTTAAGATAGGAATTGTTGGCTATAAAGATACTTTTATATTAGCATGAATAATAATTTCCATAGATAGCGACTTGTAATTTTATTATTTTAAAAGTCAAACCGAGGGTAAAAATGGAACATTTCTTAGCAAAGGGGTATCACGTCAATACTTAGGAAAATATAAAATTGTATTAATACTCTCAGTTGAATTTTAATGTTATGTAGTAAATGAATTACGTGTTGGGTAGGAGTGACAGAAGCTTGACCAAAAATAGGCTGTATCAAATTATGGTTTTATTTAAGTTGCAGTGGCAATTTCCTGAACATTTACGCCTCGAATTTCCTTATGGGCAAATGTATGTACATTTTGTTTACTTCGGGGTTGTAATCAATTAATTCTACAGAATGCATTAAATATGAAACTACTATAAACTTCCTATTCATTTTCTTCCTATAAGTGTACTCCTGTGCTTTTGTAAGTACAAGGAACATAATATGCATGAGTTATAAATAGGCGGGTACAGGAGCAAAAGTGAGTTTGATGTGAAAACTAATTAGCACTTGCATGGTAACACAATAGTGGAGAGTAAATCTTGAGCATTAACTATTTGTAGTATATGTTGCAAAAAGCAGGTTTTCCCATGCTAATGAATTTCATGCGAGACTCTTCGTTTTAAAAGCATCTTTTTTGTAAACATATTAAGTAAGTTCTCTGTAAAACATCGAATCTATGAGAAAATGAAGTTTTTATAATAAAATTATTAATTGTGCGTGGAATATTCTCCGGTAGATTTTGTTTTTGATGATGAGAGCAAAGAAGCGAAGATGAAAAAGGTTAATGGTAGCTCCTCTTTTGAGAACCTTTAAACTCTCATAAATTATAAGGTAATTTAACTGTCATAAAAGCTTTGTGCACAACGTAGCTTCTAGTAACTTCACTGTGAGCTTCTTGAGTATCTGTATGAGAAATTCAATTAGTACAGACAAGATTATTGAATTCTCCTGCACACATTGTTTTTGTGGTGAGAGTAAAATTGAATTGTAAAATTTTTTATTTCAAATATACATCGTACATAAGTGTGTACATAGTTTGCTTATGGTCGAGAGAAAATTAAGATTTACTTTGTACTCCGGATATGCCAAATGTGACAAAGAAAGTACAAAAACATTTCTGACCATGAAATATAATATACTTGATAATAATAACTTGCGTAGTGCTACATAGAATCGGGTGAGGCAAGTGTGGCTACTGTTTTCATGTAAAGCAATAATATCATGTTCAACTTATTGGTAAATCAGTTTGAAGACACTGAAAACAAAAGATAGGACAAGAGTTGGAATATATATCTACTTATCAATTTGTCAGGGACCGGAAATTCTTTTATCAAAGGAGGAAACGCAAAACCACTGAGAGGTTACAGGCTAAATTTTCATTCCAGAGCTCTTATATACTTTATATACACACACAAGTTTTTGTTGGAAACATTTCTTTGAGGCACGCTCAACAACAAAATACAATTTTTAGTTCGCTTATTGCAGGAATCACAAAAGTTCAAAGGACAGGAGCTTCTTCCAGCCTTCCATTTCTCAATACATATAGGTTTCCCTAAGAGGTTCAAGTATGCATTTAAGGTCCTCTACTTTACAAGCTTATTGGTACTTCTACAGCTACCACTACGTTCAGCTCTTTCTTCCCTTTCTCAATTGTAAAATACATTATGAGTACGTAGGGTTCGTTATTGTGAAATTCTTCTTAGATTGCCATTGTAAGAACACTTGTTCGGATCTCATCTTATGTGTGTAACTGGAGACGCCGGTATATACATAGGAAGAGGCTTTGAATTTTAAACTCATCCGTTTTCTTCAGATGATCATAAATATTAGGGTCAACTTCTTCTAAGTAAAACATGTTATAATATGCAGTTTTGGAATCTTTACACTCAAGAATTTATAATGCAAACTTAGCCTTAGCCTCTGCTCATGTTTTCTTTTCTTTGAAGTAATCTTAGGTAATATTCTTGAGAAACGTATTACGTTTTTTTGAATTGTCGCATTTTTGCAAAATTGTTCGAAAGATCTCATTCAATTTGCGGAATTGTTATTGCTTTAAAGACGATCATCTATTAGTATTTAATAGTGTAAATATGTATAAAAGCTTTATCATGTGTCCTACAATAGAAACATACTCATATCAAATAGTGATTCTTGAATAATTCAAGATGAGAGATAGTATTTTGCAGGTATTAAATGTTTATTTTGCTCCAGACAAAGTATAAACGGTTAAAATGACTAGAGTGATGTGGAGGTATTGAGGAGATAATCTGTATCCATCCTGTTGATTTATGAGGAGAAAGGAGAGAGGAAACAAATGTCATCGATTTACTCGCTGTTTTACGAAGGATATTAGGCTAATTGACTGGGATTCAGTACTTTCATTGCTTTAAATACTCATTGAAAAGTAAATAATATCTATATAGTTTGTGTACCTGGTGTACTATCAGTTGTTATTTAAATATTGGTACTTTGTTTTGTGGAGGTTGAGGAGCGTCTGCGAGGGTGTAAGTGTACATGTTTGCATATACAAATATATTATTATGAGGACTAAATGAGCAAGCTGTGTGACACATAAAAAGAGATTCGTGGATGAGTTGTTGCATTGTATCTATTCTCTACATGGTCTAGGGGTACACATATTGGGGAGATAATGATGAACCAGGATAAATTTTTGTGTGCATGTTATTTTAATGCTAGAATGTTCAAAATTTTGCTTAACGGGCGTGAAAAAAAGCCAGGACCGGATGTTTACTTCCTATGTCCGTATATGGTGGAAAATATGTTTAATTCCTAACAATACCAAACCCCATATTTTTTCAATACATTTTCTTGCTTGCTTGCTTGCTTACACTGGCCCGGTCTCGTACATCCGTTCCAACAGCCGCCCAATGTGTCTTCTCTCCAAACCTTTTAGTTGTTCTTCAAACCTATTCTCTTTAAACCTTAAAACATCATAAAATTTTGTGTGAGCAAGAACATTATCAGAAACGCACACATAGCTTAAACGTTGAATTTATGGAAAAATTTGAATTTGCACAAAAAAACTCTTCATGGATCATACTTGTCACTTTGAAGATACTGCGTACCTCTTGTTACCGAGGAATGCTCAAACGTCAGTTCTTATTATGCTCTTCAACTAACCTGTAGATTCTTCAGGAATAGTCAGCATGATGGGGGAATGTAGAATATTACATGTAATTTAGCAAAGTAGTGACTCCCAATTATTGTTCTCAATTCAAATATTCAACTCAGGTTCAGTCCTGGGGGATTGAACCAGGAAGCATAATATGTGCATTTTCTCAACGTAATTAAAGGTCAAATGGCTTCATTTAATATTCTGTCATGAAAAAATCAATGCAATTAAGTGCTGTAGCCACCACCAGTGAGCTTGACGAAGGGTTGCACCCAATTTTTAAGTCATGTCTTTGTAGTAAATAATTGGTGAGAATAGTGTAAAATGTATTTTTCCGGAATTTCGGTTGCTTTCATGATGCTTATCTTGTTTAGAAATAAGACTAACTAGATGATTCCTCAGAATAAATTCCTTCGTTTGTGGAAATTACATTGGGGCTTTGCATGGCGTTATCGCATTATATAGTTGTGTAATTCCGGAAAGCACGTTATTATTGAGTCTGAGAAAAAATTAATTGCAAACAAGAGTCATTGTGTTTGATGTGAATTTATTCCGGTTTTACGGTTGTGTTAAGGTAGGTAACCTTTGACTTGCTTTGAGAAGTTTAAGATAATTCTTTGCATTTGTTTTCCATTCAAACTTATATAAACTCAAGCTCAATAGTATCACAGGTTTGCAATTATCAGCGTTAGTGTTTGCGTTTCTCATCGTTTTCAGAAAAATTATTTTTCCGTTTTTTGTTGTGCGAACTAGAAAAATAAAGAATACTCGAGCAATTTGAACTTGTAGATCTAATTATTGAGTATATAGTTATAGTGCCGTTTCGATTGTTCATAGAGATACTTAACTATGCAGTGGAGAGTTCATTGTCTTCAGAGATGTCTTGTGGACGTTAAAACTCTTTATCCGGTCTAACTATTTGCTGTCCAGAAGGTTAAGGGCAGTTGGAAGTATTCCACCACCTAACAATTGTAAATGCGTGCATGAAAAGATGACCTGAGCTCTTTATTGGTAATTGTCATGAGTGAATTGATGACAGATATGAACCTGAAGTGTAGGAAAATTTTGCAAATTTATTACACACATTTCGCATTCTGTAAGTTGGAATAAATTGAGCAAGCGGTACTTTTAAAGAGGGAACGAAAAATTCAGTTCACTTTGTTCACATTGGCTTAAATTGAACTATGAATAACTACTTACATTATGAACAACGGTAATCGTAATTATGAGAGTTTGTTACTGCTATGTAGTATATTTCTATGAATATGCTTATTTACAGTATAGCTTGCGTGGCAGATATTATATAGATACTTTATATACTCACTGTACGCGTTTATACAACTCTGTGACGGTAAGTCTCTTTGAACTTTAGAGACTGAAATTTAACATACAAAAGGATAAATTAGTTTTGTATGCTTACTGTTCTTGTATTGTAATTTGCAATTTTAATTGAATGTAATCATGTAGCTATACATAGAAGCACGGCAGCGGCTAGATTTTGTCAAGTCATCGGAAGAATCTTTGTACATATATGCATTTGAGCAAATGGAGATACAGAGTGAAAGAGAGAGAGAGAGAGAAACAGAACGGGCATGTCAGAAGGCAAGAGAGCATGTATAAAAGCAGAGGAGAGACCATTGTTGTTCCTATTTGCATGTGATGATGACTGTAATGACAATATATGAGATGATGCAATTTGATTTAAAATGAAAGTAGGTTGTTCCATTCCATTATGCTCGTCTTGCAGTTACTTTTTTGCTCTATTCATTGTCGACGTGTGTGTTGCGTTATTTTATTGGAAGAAGAGAGGCGTTTTCGTTTTCCCAACTCTAACTGACATCGAATGAGATGGTAATGAGGAGAACTGAAAAGATAGTTAACGTAGGTGGGTGGGTCCTGTATTTGCTATTCGTATTTGTTTAGACTATTCATGCTGTTTATGGGTCTGCAGCAATCCATCGTTAAATAACGCGTTTGTTGAGATTCCGAGGACAACTGCAGCGGCAGCAGGCTTTATATATTATGGTAATGTACAATCTGGATTGATCTTTCAATTGTTTATAAATGAATTTTTAGAAGCCTTGTCATGCGAACTGTGCCTGATTTCTCGTCGTTATACTTTTCAAACTCTATTATATGAGCAAGTCAAAGCTTAAAAGTAGAGTTCTACATTATGTATCATATGTGCTTTTTAGTTCATGAGAGATCAAGTTCTGCTGTCTACTAATTATTACACTTTTGATTCGAACTATACAGGAAATTTTCCAAGATCCACGTCCTACCAACGTGTTTTCTTTCTCTTGCCACAAGTATCCATACTGGTTGGTGCATGTCGTCAACAAGTTGTTTTTAGAATTGGGGTTTATAAACAAAAGAATTGAAGCAGTAGCGAAGTATTGATTCGTAGTTGCTATAGGGAGACGAGATTAAATTGGGACAGGGCATGGAAAGCCGAGCTGTCCAGCAAGAAGATATGCTTTTAATGAGCTTGCTTTTCTGGAACTTTAGATGTTGATGTTTTTATGAATCGTACGGGTCGTTGGGAGCGTATAATGAAGTAATGATCTGAATAGCTCGTTATGTTCACCTGGATGAAATAATCCAGAATCGTAGTAGTAAAGTATGTCCAGTACCTTATCATTACGTGTATGTGGACTCCAATTTGGAAGCTTGTTTATCTTTTCTTGGTCTTATCTTTGTTTTTGTGAGTATAGCTTGAAATCATTGGGGGTCATAGAGTACGCGCAGGCATGATTTAAGTAATTCTTCGTCACTCCGACTGGAGGTACATCAGTACTAATCCTAAGTCCATACTACGTGGAGTTATATAAGATGATGGATCTTTTCTTAGACGATCGTTATCATTCCATGTTTTCCAGATTCAAGTAAAAGGTTCCGATAAGATGAGATATATATGGACTCAAATCATTGTGATGAGTGAGTCAGACGTAAATATTGGTGGAAATAAATCTGGAGTGCATTGCATTAGTTGTTAGGGCATACACTTATCCCAAGTCGGTGATGTAAGGCGACCATTCAGTAGTGGTCCCGTGCATCTACTAATTTCATACTAATAATTTGCATAAGCAGCATTATCTCGGTTTTATCTCACCGGATGTGTGACTTATTATTCACACCGTTTGGTATTGAAAGTATTTATTGATAGAGATTAAATGATTTCGTGCGAATCCGCTGTATCTTGAGTACTAAGAATTCCCCTGATTACTTTCACATGTGTAATACTTATGCCGTTGTGTTTGTGTTGGTTCTGCAGGTTACAGTCACCATCTGGGAGAGTCTGTTCAGCAACAGTTGAGTGAATTGACTAATGGAACGGGGGGTAATGGAAACGTAACGGGATCGAACGGTGTTGTTGTTGGAACTGCTCCTGGACCTTCAAGTGGATCTGGGGCAAGTGGAACCGGCAGTGGAACTGGGGATGAAACTGGTTACGTTCCCCAAGGATTCGATACTGACACCGATTATCATTCCCTACCAGATCCTGGTCATCCAGGCTATGTAGAAAATTCACCTGAATTCTATTCGTCAACCATGATGGCGGATAAATCATTTCAACAGGCTGCTTTCATTAATAAGAGTTTTGGCAGACGTAAGTGTCCCTACTATAACTTACTATACGTACAAATTATTTACATTTTAAGCCAGACACTACATTGCAAAAGATCGAATTTGATGACAGCATACATGTCTGTGTCGAAAACTGCGTGCAATTTAGTTAATGTGAATGGTAGATTTGCGACTAGTTTAGACTTGTTGATGCATTAATTTGTACAAATTAAAGCTTCCTTACGTATATGGTAATAGTTTGAATTAAATTAATTTAACTTTTCAGTTCATGATTTTCGTGTACTTTGTCTCTTTGTCTTTCTATATCCTTGTGAAGTCATTGTGTTCCATGTTGAGTGTCCAAATTGTTAAACGAATTTCTTTCGTATGCTTTTCGTAAGTTATTTAGTAACCAGAAATTGCATAAGTTCGATTAAGAAAAAGTTTTGCTAAAAATTTTCCACTTGCTAAAATTTTCTAAGTTACAAATGATTTTTACACACCCATATGTAATACTTTTTAATCACATTTGTCGTATTACTGCAAAGCTTTCATCTGTTAACTTTTTCATGGTAAATAATCTGGCAGAAAAATGTGTGTGTTTTGAAGATATTATGATTTTTGAAGTCACTTACTCATTAGAACTTGTTGAACCAAGTAACTACGAAGGAGAGACCGTATTATTACATTATGGAAAATCGCAAGCGCTGATAAGAAGACTCTAAATTGGTCTTCTCAGTTGACGGCTTGTAGAAAGTAAAATTTTCTGCAAGTGTGCACGCGAAAACGTACATGCCAGCGTGACGGAGCCCAAGCCCAACCGAAGAGCAAGTGTACTTATTATATGTACTCCTGTACATTTCTTTACACACGTAGACAAATGCGAACATGAAACAGAAAGAATTCTTATCATAATTAGAATTAGTTCGCTAATTTTGATTTTGTGTACTATTCATACCGTCTTAACGTCATATTAACTTCAATCCAATGCTTGTTTAATTTAACACAAGCCTTCAATCTTCCAACATGTAACTTAGGAATACATATAAGTACATTAATGGCAATATTCAAGAATAGGATTTTCAAACTATTTATAATTATAGGGGTGTATATACATAAATGTAAGAATATCTTTATTATGCAGTCACTTGGATCATATTGTAGGCGTGACTGCATTAGTCAGACTTTTTTTGAGGATTAATCTTAACATGTATCTGTATTCATTTTTGTTAATGGCTGAACATCATTTAAATTTTTAATGGTTCTAAACCACCATTTCACCGGTCGCGCTCGAATAGGTTGTAAATAATACACTAACACACACAGTACATACTTAAAGGATAGCTTTCATGAGTTGGGTCGTAGAGAAGCATTTAGTGTTTACAGTTTTGTTTATGATTGCGACTTCTGCAAGTTTAAAATTAGTTGTAAATTTAATGCCTAGGGGTAAAGGAGCATTATTTAGAAAATTTTAATGTTTCCGCCTTCGAAGCCATTCCAGATTCTGTATGAACAGGTGTGTATACATAAAAGTCTTTGTGGTTTGTCTACTAAACCTTGAGCTTCTTTAATGTATACACAGATGCTTTTTGTACATGCTACTTCACTAGTTGATTTTGAATATTGACAGGATTTTACAATTTGGTTATGTTTTAAACTTTATAGGACCATATCATGCACCCGATCCAAGCTACCCAGATCCCTACGGCAGTAGTCCTCATGCTCATCACGGACCTTATGACTCTCCACCTTTCCAAACTGTACCCGGAAGCGGAGTACCTACTCCTGAACATTGGTCACCGGCGGGTTCAGGCGTGAACTCGGTGGCGGGTAATGGAGGAAGTGGAGCTAATACCCCAGTGGATATGCCCATGGGCTCTCATCCCAATCATCACCCCCACCCTGCTTACCTTCCCCAGCATCATAGTCATAGGGAGCAAACGCATAATCCAATGTCTCATCATGCCCATCATCACCCAAACCACCACCCTCAGCTGTCTAACGGTGATATCAAACCAGTCATCCAGGCATCCATGCTTGGTGCTTATACAGGTGGGTTTCAAAGTCGTGAATTTTATAATAGATATAGACAATTATCGTGGTTGATATTTTTATTGGACAAGCTGGGTATTTTTAATATAAATGACCTAATGCAAACTAATAATTGTTGCAGGTCCTGGTGGTGCAGGAGGTCCTTGCTTCACGGGTTCTGGACCGATCCAATTGTGGCAATTTCTGTTGGAGCTTCTCACTGATAAGACATGCCAGGGTTTCATCTCATGGACCGGTGATGGATGGGAGTTTAAATTAACGGATCCTGACGAGGTCGCCCGAAGATGGGGCATCCGTAAGAATAAACCTAAAATGAACTACGAGAAACTCAGCCGTGGTCTCCGTTACTACTACGACAAGAATATCATTCACAAAACTGCTGGTAAGCGGTATGTGTACCGCTTTGTCTGCGATCTACAGAGCTTATTGGGGTATGTTCCAACTTAAATTTTGCAAAATTATTTGCTTTATAACATTTTATCCTGTCAAACGAACTTCTGTTCACATGTGGAGTTATCCCAATGGCATAAACTAATGGATTTTATTTGATGGTTTAGGTACAGCCCAGAAGAGCTACATGCCATGGTAGACCTGAAGCCGGACAAGAAGGATGATGATTAGGTTTGCGGGTCGTTGACATTCTCAAATGACTGGTGACCATATATACCAATGCCATCAATAAAACGTTTTGCAAGTTTCTATTAAAATTGACCCACCAACTGCAACTGCTGCGTACCTTTGTTATTCATCACCGTTCCGACAAGGAATTTTTCCACGTGAATTCTATATACATACTACGATGTCATGAGTGTTTGATCTTATAAAAAGCACATAACATGATTCATGCAGTTAGCTTGGGCTACTTGAATGCATTTACAATATTATAATTCCTTACCTGTTGAATGTTTTCCACTTAAATGTTATAATCTAGATATATGTACATGTACTATATTATAGTATAGACTATATTCAATGAATCATATATATTATATATCGTTGTAGTCGTGTATTTATAATTGTAAATCTTACCTAAGTATTGAATAACAGAGGCGCTCTCTAGAATAATTACCTAGCTCATACTTGGTATTAAATTGTTCATAATCTGTGGGAATCGTTTACAAAAAATTGCGTACACCTGTCTATAGAGTACCAAAAAATTAAAATCAATACGGTATAGATTTATCTATACATTTATATTGTACAGAAGTGTAGCAGATAAGTGAAAGACTCATATAAGATACGGATAAGAAGCAGTTTTTCATTATTTAACAATGTGTAAATTTATATTTCCTACACGGTTCCCCGAATTGAAGTAGACAGAGGTTTCCAATCTTTAGGATGAAATGTACATATTGTCCGTCATCACTAAATTGTTTGCCAAAGTAAGTACATTTGTGTAGAGATTTGTTGTTAACATTGGAGGGGATATTTATGTGTAACTTCTGTGTGCGATACACAACTAAATATTTACATATAGTATGTGTATTTAGAATAGACGTCATCCTCCGTAAGCATATTTGGAGTATTTAGAAGATTTAAATACCTGCATTTTTGAAACATTAATTTTTTTAAACAAGGGCTATGCTATATGATTGTTAGGAAAGACTGGCCATTTGCCATATATATAATACATATACATATTACTTGTAACCACGAAAGAAAGAAATCACGCAAAATTTCATTCATTAATTTCGTCGTCTAATTGTTAACTGTAAAAGCACAATTTACTTGCGAACCCCTGCTCCTCTAATAGCTTTTTGTAAATGCTCCAAAAATGTTTTCTATATGATTTTGTTCAACTCCAAATATCTACATGCAATTTTGAGGATTCAAAAAATACGAGTAATTATATGATTATACATTATTCTAAATTATAATATTACTGCGATCAGCAAGTAAGTTATTGGTGACAAATCTCTTAGAAAATACGAATTTTATTTTTTCTTTATTTTTGTGCACCCTTATTTATTGCGTTTGTGTGTAAGATTAGGGTTATTAAAACTAATTATTATATATTATCATTTGTTAAAGATTAGTTTAGACTATTCTATAGGAGGACAGATCAAATTTATTATTCAAAGCACTATCTAGTTTGTATAATTTTTTAAACGCAAGAGTTTATGTAATTTTTTAAAGAATTAAGTTTAGCTATTATTATTATTGTTGCAGCATTTCATTCTTCTGTAAAT
Source organism: Lipothrix lubbocki (assembly GCA_034696945.1). NCBI lineage: Eukaryota > Metazoa > Arthropoda > Collembola > Symphypleona > Sminthuridae > Lipothrix > Lipothrix lubbocki. The sequence continues at coordinate 30,941 of JAQGAK010000205.1, forward strand.
ATCCATAATAATTTATACTTTGTCGAAGACTTGCGCATTTTTATTTGTAGTATAGTGTACGAAATCGCCCTGCATGTATTGTGGGTGCATATAAGTAACTGTTACTGTATAGTTAACAACATGTAGCAAATGCGTTAGGACAAGTTTTATGTAGGTATTTATTATTATATTGCTTATGTAAATCTTAAAATATCCCTGACTCTTAATTTGCTGTTATTAAACCGAGATCAACAAAACAATTTACATTTATGTACATATATAAAGTATAGATTTATATACTTATAGAAATAGAAAGCTATCCAACATGCAAAAAGTAGATGCCAGTGTTTTCCTCACACATTTAATGGTCAAGAATAATATATGGTTTAAATATTTTATTTCCATAATTATTTAAAAACCTAACTAAGCATATCGTTAAAATATAAATATATTATTGTGGTCTCGTTTTGTTTTTCTAAAATTCTTAAAATGTTATTGTTAACGTAAGTTCTACAACTCTAGCAGATCTCCAAAAACTGACATTTCATTTTTGTTATTATTGATTTATGACATTTAAAATTTTAATTATTAATGTTCATACGAACTCTCAACCCTGTTTACAAATTATAAGATGAAAGAAAGGTATGAAGAAAATCTTAAAAAATGTAGAAATAATATTTTATTTTGAACTTTAAAAACCAGTGACGTTATCCAAAGCATAGATTCTATTTCGTATTACCCCAGTCAGTTACAGCCGTAGATACCTAATGTACGGTAGTTGTGTATGTACGATTTCTCTGCAATGACTTGCTACTGATGAGTGTAATTTGTATTGGTACAAGTATACATATATGTATAAGGTACATTGTTAATCCGAGAATTTTGATAATAACCGCATTATTAGAATTAAATTGATACACTAATACTTTATTTACTTAGTTTCTGTCTATAGTAGCAACGAATCACACTTTTGCTAATTTCTACATTATGTTTTGCATTAAATATCAAAATAAAATTTAAACTTTGTCGTACAAAATTGTTTTATTACTTGTTTAAAACTTAAGTTCAATGACCAGCCGAATTGAAATGCTCAGACCCTAATCACTATCATAACTTGCAGACAGTGTAGATATTTTGGACATTTACCTATACAAAATCGTGTACCCGGAATGATAAGTGTGGTCTGATCTCCAAATTGTATGTGACGCTAGTAGTAATAAGGATCTCGTATTTAATTCTAACGGTATAGTAATAATAATGCCAACTGTCCTATTTCATAAAAGTTCTTGAATGTCGCAAATACTTCTCAAAACAAAGTAGTGTGTACAATTATATTAAGTGAAGTTATACACTGTATTAGGTTAACAGGCCAGTAGGTACCTTAAGGAAGTTATTCCATATAATTATGTAGCTATAAAATACTTCTTCACCATCATATTTAAATCCATAAATAGTGAATTATATAACAGCGATGTTTGTTTTTTATTATTTCGCAACTTCAGCGAGTGTTGCAAGCTCTTTAAAGTAAGCAGTGTGCCTTAGTGAAAAACAATCTAATTTAATGTAATTTTAAAAAGTATTACAAGCTATACTTTGGACACAATAAAAATAAAAGCATCATCATTTACATAGCTAAGTAAATCCATCTCCAATCAGCTGTACCAAATTAAATTTTGACAGGTCTCGACCACAAAAATCCTTTATATCGAAAGTTTTTTAAAGAAAATTTGATGTGATTTGTGATTTTATTTAATTAACAGTACGATCAATAAATAGTACATAGTGATAAAATAATATTTAAGATTACAACAAACTAGTTGTACGGTAGGTAGTTATACTATAATTTAGGTATATAGTTCATTACATATATAAGGAGGTACATCAAATTGTCCAACTAAACCGTCTCTATGTCTGTAAATAAAAAAAGACTCGTTGTAATTATGGATATACTCCGTATGTAGATGTATTAGACGGTAATTTACTGTTAATGTTACAAATAATATGCACAAAAATATACATCAAACAATTATTGAAACTTCTGCACAAAAAGAAAATAAAGTTGAAAACCAAGTAACTTACTTTTAACTTTGTCATTCAAAATCCATCATCCAAATTTTCCAATGCAAGTATTGCCCTGTGTTCGTTGTAAATTCTTAATTTACAACACTTCACACATATTTCTCCAGGAATTCCGGGAGACTGTCTCTTCTTTTTATACATTTCAAGTGTTTCCACACAAATTGTGCTGTACATCAGGTCTTCCAGAAAGTCTCCTACGTATCCTATAAATTAACATAAAAATGAAATCGTTAAAAACCCAAAAGGAAAAACTTTCCGACCTGTTTTGTGGTTAATTGACAAATTAATTGCATCAATCTTTTAGTATTCACACCTTCCAACTCTGCATGACATGCTAACTGTTTTACGGCTTTCCACTCCTTTTTTAAAGGTATCAGGTCACGTTTTGATACTCTCCGTTCCCAGCCATAGTCAATTAAATACACTTGCACATCGTCCGACCACTTAAACAGATGCAACACTTGAACACTGAAATTACAAAGAAAACACACGATAAGGATTGATTTTGAGAATAATTAAAGTAATTTTTTACTATTTTTGGATGGTAATCTCTACACTACATAAGTAAAAAATCAATAAGGAGTCCAAGAAATTGTAATGGATTAACTAACCGTAAACATGCTAGTTCCCTCCTCATTACAAGTCCCACGTAATCCCTGACTTTAATATCTCCAGCTGGTGCAATGCGACCATTGACGAACTCAGAATACATAAACTGTTGAAGCTTATCAAGTTCATCTTCCATCCTTTCATCCACGTTGGTTACCTGTAACAATTGAAAGGCTGAGTAAACAATGTCTGAAAAATTCCAAGAACTACAGGTAACGTTGATCGTAATAATACATGTACTTACAATACAGTCAAGTGGACCAGATCCACTGGAAATTTTAACCAATTTCAAAGGAGATTCGCCCCTTTCCGGAACAACAAAAATAGCAGGTCCCACTCGCGATTTGTCTTCTCCACAAGTGTTGGTGTCAGACACCGGATTTCCAGCAGAAGCCTCAGACGATTCACATTTCCTATCACTAACACTTTTCCATTCTCGCAATCCCGTCAATTCATCGCCAGTAGAGCACTGAGGGCTAACTCGTTGGAAAGATGGGAAAAGCGAAAATGTGGGTATTCCAGTATCTACCCTATCGGCCTGAAGGTTAGAGACTTGATCAAGTTTTGACGAAGTCCGCTTTCCTGGTTCAATTTCCTTCGGAAGATGAACTTTTGACGTAGGGATAACTGCCGGGGTATGTTTGACCGCCGAAATAATCCTGGGATCTGGAGGGACTGGTTCATTTCTATTTTCCTTATAGAAAAATAGATCGTCCTCTTGGTCCTACGGACAAAAATAACATTAATATTACATACTTTCTTTTAATGAACTCTTTACTAAATTCTGTTTAATATCGTATAACAATAATTGTTCCACATGTCGGTAACCATCAAAACTACGTTCACTCTAAAACAACGTACTAACTATGTCTTATTGCTTACCGCCACCTTAACAGTATCCTTCGATCCCATTTTGGCTCCATGGGTCCCTACATGAACCAAGTTGCTTTTGCTCACTCTTTTAAACATCTTCAGCTCTGACCTTCAACCCCGTTTAACACGACAAGCCTCACTGAAACTACACAACAATAATTAAAAAATAAATTATTATACTTGATTTACATGCATTCTGCTGGGAATAATGACTAAGAAATGTATCTCAATCACATCAATTAAAATTATTCCAAGAGCAATCACAATCAAATAAACATTATGAAAATTGTCTTAAGAACATTAAAATTAGTATTACACTACACGAATCAAAAACGTTACTCACCTCTCCGACAACCACAGAGGAATTACCGAACCGAAAATATTGAGGTAATTATACGTCCTATAGATAATACGAAAAACGATGTTGTCGGAAATGATCAATTAAATGGAAACGACACAAACACCTGACAGCAACAATTCTTATCAATCGTTCGTTTTTACAAATAGTGTGAAAAAATCCCACGTGCACATTTACTATCCTACTACAAATCTACTCCAATATGTACACTGCGAATCATAATAAATGACATAAATGCAAATATATTACGCTTGTAGAACACTTTGGGATTTACTTAAAATTGAGCTAAAATAGTTAAATATTCTTCATGTCGTCTACCGGAATGCGTATTAAAATAACCTGCCTATAACAATAGTAATAATAACATAATTTAAATATTACTTGTTGACCACAAAATATGACCCTAAAATGACCTCAACCCCCCCCGCAGAGCAGATTCCAGATTCCAACATTCCCATATGAAGGAATAAAACAAAACGAGGATTTTACTGTTAGACTTTTAGCATAAAATGCAAAATGCATTTGTTGGAAAAACGTTTTCTTTTCGTACAGCTTTCATATCATTATACTTATAGTGTATATTTATCCATGCATGTACATATGACGCTGGAGGATGAATGAAGGAAAAACCGGACGGCGGACGGGGCAAAGGAGGAAGAACAGAGGGAGAAATGCCCGCAGTACAGAAATCTATCGGCTGCACTGCACTAGTGCTTCCCCTTTTATAATCTTAAAACCTTATATGAGGACTTTGCAGATGTCCTGGCATGTCCACAATACACACAAATGTAAACACAAACAGCATATGACAAGCCACAGTATATGCATCGTACATACGCCACATATGTCTTTATCTTTATATCAAATACCATCTTCCTATATAAAGTTAAAGGGAGTTCTGCTGTTATTATAGCTGGAAAATAAATATATTTAATTTTAAAAAAAGATCTTTTTCTTTAAATTTGACTCATCTTCCATTGTTCCATTCCTTGTTCTCTTGGACAGTAGTAATATTGTATAATAATAAATAATCATTACTATATCATCTCTATACTTTTACAGGGGAAATCATTAAATAATTAACGTTCATGGGAGAAAAAAAAGAATTGAGGAGATATTAAGCTCTATTAATCAGCTCTATCATTACGATTTGTTCTCTGAACTTCTTACTTGTTCTGTTTACATAAAGCAATTGCTTTATCAAATTGATTTAAAAGGAGCTAAATTGTTATAAATAATAATAACAAAAACAAATATTGAAGTTTATAATTTGGGATTTGTTCATTTCTTGTTGTTCAGTGGTCAAATTGTTTTTGTGGATCTTTAATCTTCTTCGTCACCCTTCCATTTAATAATTTAATAACTGCTGGTCCTCCTGTTTGTGTAATTGACAATTTGTGACAATTGCTATTTTTGCCATTATTATTGATAATAAACGTGCCATCAAGGACCTTGATTTGATTTTATTGAAATTGTATAAAATTTATTGGCGTGTGTGGGACTTTAACGAAAGTATAGTTTATTGAAAGTTGGGGTGGTTTTTGAGTTGAGCAGAGATTTAGGTTGGCCGTAGAGCGTGACCTACATTATATTTCCAGTTTCAAAAGATCGGAGTTGAATTCGGATAATATTGAATATATAGGGATTTAATATTGAGCTGGTGGGGCTTAGTAAATAGCTTGTAAAGCAAAAAATATAAAGTCATTTATTTACCAACATGAAGAAAGAAAATGTACAGAATGGCTCATCCCGAAGGACACATTTGTTAAAGGATTTCCCAATTAAAGATAAATAACCTTTGTACCCCATTCGTAATTTCTGGACAGGTCTCGTTGTCATTTATAGATTCGAAGGGCGTGATTAATAAGGTAATAATTTAATTTTTAGAAGGGTCGATTAGAAGGTAGTATAATAAAGGTGGAGATAATGATGTTATCTGGGCGAAATCTGAATTTTTTATTATATGAAAAATGAACTTTATTATGTTAAAGGTGACGACAGGATGAGCACCCTTGATCCAGGTCATCCCGTAGGGTATATGTTCAGGCGTGAGACTAAAAACATCATCCCTGGATGGAGGCCTATGGTCGATCGAAGTTTACAGAAATCGAAAAATCTGTTCCGGAAAAATCTTTACGCACACTTTGGGTGTGTCAACGCTGTTGAGTTTTCTCGGGATGGAAACCTTTTGACATCAGGTAATTACGATTTGGAAAATTGATAGTACGTTTACTACGAGTCATAAGTGGTCAAATAAGATAATAACCAGTGTTATTAAATATGAAGGTGGAGATGATCGTCGAATCCTCTTATGGAATGTTGACAAGGCCATCCACACCAAAGAAGAACCTACTGTAATGCAAGCCGAGCACGGGAGTAATGTATTTGCTTTGACTCTGGACAGCAGTAATCGTAAAATATTTTCTGCCGGAAATGATGATCAAGTTATAATTCACGATGTTGAAACGTTAGTTTTTTCTTTTACTCTAATTTAATGAAGGTTGTGTAAAGGGCACTGATTACATTGGTTTTTTAAATGGTCTGTTATAGGTGCGTTCCTTTGGATTATTTCATTCACGAGCAACCTGTCTACGGAATATCAATTGACCCGTTGAATGACTGCGTCTTTGCCAGTGCTGGCGATGATGGGCGAATACTCATTTATGATACGCGAGAGCCTTCTACGTCAGGTAATCTTGTAGCTCGAATTCTTCCAGTTCTTATATATTATTTACGAAATCTTATCCTGTCTTTATCTACTGCAATTAAACCGCCTACATAGGATGCTAAATAGATCTGGGCATGTAATTGCGCTAATAAATAGAGACCTGGTATTGTTATTGATTTAGATCCATTTTGTTTGGCAAATCTGGCTTCCGCATTCCATGCAGTAATGTTTCATCCAACGGAGCCAAGACTGGTTGTTAGCGGAAATTCAAAAGAAGGGGTGGCTCTATGGGATATAAGAAAACCTAAAATGTAAGTTTGTTATCTAAAATTGGAATTGTAAATTTGAATATATTATTACAAGTATTATTTACAAATTTTTCAGACCGCTACTGCGTTACGGTGGACTTAACGCTGATCAATGTTGTATGAGTGCTCGATTCAATAGTGACGGTTCGAAAATACTTGCGCTCCGACGACGGTTGCCCCCTGTTTTGTATGCAACAAAAGATACTGCTCATTTGTATCAGTTTAATCACACGGGCTATTATAATTCTTGTACAATGAAAAGTTGTTCTTTTGCTGGAACTGATGATCAGTTTGTTCTATCGGGTTCCGACAATTTTGATCTGTACATGTGGCGAATACCCCCGGAAGGAAGCGACCGTAAGAGTTATACTCCTGTATCTTCGAATTTTGTTTATGTGCACGTAACATGTTTTATTTTTATTTTCAGGTTGGGTTGATGAAGCTCACCTCATTTTAAGGGGACACCGGTCAATTGTAAACCAAGTTCGATATAACAAAGTTCATTCCATCATCGCGAGTTCAGGCGTAGAAAAACTTATCAAAGTTTGGAGCCCGTTTGCATTCAATAGCAGTAGACACTATGGCAAATACCCCAGCGATAACGTTTACGAAAAAGAACGCAGAATTTATTCACATACGGAGTATATTAACTTGGTGACACAATCCGGACAGGTAAATATAATTAATTAAAACTATAATTAACTACAGTTTTACAAAAAAAATTTCTTGTGTTAAAACGACCCTTTTTTATGCATGACTACTTTGTTTCTCATTTGCTGCAGTTTATGTCCTTGACCTATGATACAACTCGAAGGTCAACACGCGAAGATCCTCGAATGATGGCTTTCTTCGACGCTTTGGTTCAGAGGGATATTGAGGGTTGGTCTGATGACAGTGATAACATTGCTGAGAATTCCTACGCAGCAATAAGTGAGATGGAAACGACACCATCTGAAGACAGTACTAATTCAGAAGGTTTGATGTTTGATTATTATTTAGTTAATGATAATAAACAGATGTGATGATGTTTTGTATTATCCAAAGAAATTCCAGTTTTAGAATCAGTAATCAGTATGATTGTGTAACAATTTGGCATTTGGTAAACACTAATTTGTATTAAAACAAATTGGGTTTATACTCCGATGCACCCTAGGGCTATACAGAGTCTAATTTGTATTAATGTACTTTTAGATGAGCCCCAGTTACTCAGCCGCCCTTCACCAGCTAATGGTGTTGAACAAAATGAAGTTGAAGAAGTCATTGCAAATGTGGACGTGGGACCTAATGAAATTCCTACGGAAGGCCATGACGAGTTACCTTTTGATAATAGTGAATCCGAGGATCTCCCACCTTTTGAAGATGGAGCTCTGATTATGTCACAAAGCACGTTGGATTCCCAGGAGTTCCCTACCGCTAGCACCCAGGAACCAAATAATGGTTCTGCAGATGAAGACGATGAATTCAAGCGAAATTTTTATCCTGACTCTGACGCATCTCAACCTATAGTCAATGACGGGAATATCATCAAGGAATTGATATCAAGGAAACATGAGCGACTGCGTCAGTTAGCGAAAGCCCATGTGATACTTGAAAGCACATTAAAAAAGCCATCGCGTAAAAGAAAAAGTATGTATTCATCTACATCTACTTCGGAATCATCCAGTAGTGACGACGACACTCAACCAAATAAACGCATTGTTGTTGCTGAACGTGAATCGAGTATAAACGCCGCAGCTTCCACCTCCACTTCAGCTTCTTCACATCCTGAACATGCTAGTGAAAGTAGATGTAAAATTCATTCCCAAGTGGCTAGTGGTGATCCTTGTGCAAGAAAGAAAAAGATGAAAGGATGTGCACGTTGTAATGTTAGCTCTAAGACCAAAGTATTAAGTAAGAAGTTGTTGAAAAATTTCAAACGCCTCAGGTATGAAAAAAAATCGGACAATGGAAGCTCTCATTCGGGTAACTTCTGTAGTTACTACTGCAAAGTCTCGGGGCGCTACCAACATCCCTGTAGCGACAGTAGTAGCACAGATACAGATGATGAAAAACCTGTCAGCAAATTCGTTGCATCACAGTCAAAATATGAAGGGAGCGAGACAATATCTACATCCACTTCGTCGTCGTCGTCAACCTCTTCTGCGTCAGAAAGTACGTCTGAATCTGAGGATTCTTCTGTAAGGAAAAAACCACGACCATGTTCAAGTCCTAATTTAATTGTCAAGCCAAGTTTAGCAGATAGTAGCGAATGTGAGGATGAGGAAACAGTACGTAGCGAGTCTAATGATAATAGAGTTGGAGATCCGAATACTGAAACTAGTGCATCATTGTCGTCCCGATTGCGAAATTCACAAGCTTTCAGATTATCTCCTTTAATCCGAAGAATCGAAATTGAAAGACTGAAAAAACTTCAAAGACTTGAAAAGAGAAAAGCAGCAGGAAATCATTTTTCCACGAGAAATCAATCGTGTACTCCAATGCTGACGAATCGTACCTGGACCAGCTCGTCATCTGGGGCCTCTTCTGATGACGAAGGGCTAGATAACAGTAGAAGCAAGAAAATTTTGCGGAAGTATGTAAGCGCGTCAAACGGAAATCATGAGGTTCAACAAGTAAGCTGTTCACAAGCAACAGTGTCCTTTCCCGAAGAACCGCTTGATATTAGCTCGAGTATTGACTGTCACAATCCGGAACTAAAACTACAGAATGATAATGATATTGAGACGTCACTACAAACTACGTCATCTTTATTGTCGGAATCCTCGCATGCAAGCCCCACGTCAGATTATGAGTCGGAGTTACATACTTTTAGTCAAACTTCCCCCGGATTATCGACGAGTTGTGGCCAAAGAATGTCGGAAGATGATTGACTCTTTGACTAGGTTACATGTCTAAGTAAATATCCTGTCTGCTATGTGTACAATTGCGTCTACGCCTAGATCTATTCTGTTTTTCGAGAGTATTTATTTAGATAATTTAGATTTAATGAGATACGTAGACTTGTAAGTTTTTCTGACGCAGTATGGGCTTGAATATTAATTTTACTTTTTGCTTGTTTTGCATGCACAATCATTATCTGAACTTATTCCAGTCTAATGTCAAAAGTATCCCTATGATTGAGTTCAGGGACAAATGTACCCAGTACCAGCAACACGAAATATTTCCTTGCATCTTGAAACGGAATTTCGTCATTTTTAATTTTAGGGTTATTTTAATCGTTGTACCTTACATATTTTGCTTTAAGTCTACGTCTATGCATTTTATTTTCTTCACATAGAATCATAAGGATTCAAATGTCATTCAAAATATTCATTAAGAGGAAATTGGTATACTTTTTATTTTGAGGAGTCTGCCAAAGTTTATGCTCTTGTCGTGAATATTTATACATACATAACCGCCTTTTAACTCGCATTTATGTTGAAAAGCACTTACCCTTTGTATTTTAATTTCCGTTGTGTAAATTATCAATCGAACGCATGTAGATTGCATTTAAGTATGTAAATTGTGCATATATGTACAAAAATTTTTATGCAGTTATAAATGGTATTTATCTGACTTGTTGTTGAGTTTATTACTTGAGCATTATTGGTGCATATTGTACCAGGGTCTGTTGATTTTATTTCATGTAAGTATTGCAAGATGAACATAATATGTACATAAATGTATCCATGTTAGTCATTCATCTCGATTTTCCGTACGCTTTGATGCACGGATGTCATCGTAGTTTCTGTTTCTAGTCGAATAATTTCTGGAAACAATAAGTTTCTTTGAAATCCAAAGTTTTTGTTATTATACTTTATTTGAATCATATTTCAGGTTGATATTATGTAATACCAATTAAAATTTTATTTATATCTTGTTTTTCTACTACCCAGGACTACTGCCGTACATTCTGTGTATGTACATTTTTCGGATTTTTTTTATCCATTTTTGATGGTCATTAGTCATTAAATACAGTCGGTGTATTGATTATATCTCTATTATTTCTATAGTCTAGGCTTAAAGGCTGCTGTGCCATTATCGCGGGACATGTTTTTCTATACAGCAATAATTTAAAAATAGCAATTTGATAGATACTAGTTTAGGTATAACTTCGTGTGTTAAACTATTATCGCTACGATATACATTACATATAAGTACAACAGCGACTGCCGCCGTCGAAGCAACCTTAACTGGAATGTGATATAATTTCACTGTCAACTATAACATCAGCAACTTATTTTACGGTTTAACATTCTTTCGCAAAATATTCGCTAGCAATGACAAATATCAGATACAATGCTTGATTTCTTTCTAAGTTCCTAATAATAATGTGTTGATGGCCGGATCCTCAAAACAAGGACCGTCCTTTGGTGAAAATGAAGGACGTGAGGGATGGAAAATTTGTTCAAATGTTATTAGTACGAGAGCAAGAATGTACGTGCAATTTGTAGAAACACTTAAGAAAACAACTAATTATTAAACGATAGTGAACTTACAGCCTGCTTCCTATCTGTAATTTGTAAAGCTACGAAAATGGCTGCTCACTCACACTAGAGTTATTTAACTCCTGAAGGATTAGCAAGTGGACAAAACTATTGTTGTCCTCAATCCTTCTTCATGATCCATTCAGAAATTGTACCTGTAATTAGTTTTGCTTTTTATCAATTTATTTGTCCTCAAGGCATCATTCATAAGTAAACGGGCCTGTCGCATTGTTTCCAACACAATCACGGGATTATATTCTTCCAGCCTGTCATTTAATCTCGTAGCATATACGCCAAAGCTACTACAACATCATACATCGTAAATAGAAGATTTCATATTCAACGTGCGTTAATTCACCTATTTGGTTTCAATTTTATTTTGATTTTTATATGGCTCAATATAACAGCGTGGCGTGTGTCTTAACTGACAAATTACAATACTTTATCTATGATATCTACTTCTACTTAGTAGCACTTTTTGAGTGGTTACGAAAAACCTTATTAAACTTCAATCTAATATGTCTAAAACTTTGAAAGTGGGGCAAGATCAAATTGAGGTAGCTGTGAAATTCCAGAGTCATTATTATTTTAAGAATAATAATTAATAATCATATAAAACTATTCTTTAAATTACAATTTACATGATTTTCTGGCACGCATGGAGTGATACAAAGCAAATTTTATTTTAAAGTATCCAATTCACAGAAAATAGTGTTCATCAATCATACAAGGTCTCTCGACAATCATTACTCCGTTTCTTTTACTACTATGTAAAATGTAATATTTAAAAGGAGAATCGTTTTAGCAACCCTCTTCCAGCTAATATAATTTGTCGGGTAGAGAACAATATTGCCACATATGGGATAACGTCGGAACTTATTTACTTACTATTATTCCATGTAAAAAATCAGCAAAATGCAACATGGATAACAGAATGACTTTATATAAATATCTCTATGTTGATAATAAAACTCCTCAGTGAAGATTTATTAGTTTTTTGTCAGCAGTAAATTATCTGCTATTAAAAATATTAATATTTATGTAGCTGCTCAATTTAGCTCCTTCGAGTACTTGTGACAACACTTCGGATTTTAGTAACAACACAAAATTCAATAAACCAGGGGGTTATGTAACCCCGAGTTTTCATGAATTTGAATTTACTGTCGATAATATTACATTCCCATTAACTTACACATTAGTACATAATTGGATTTACGTCCATCACACTATAGTTTTGAACAGAACCTTCAAGTCTTTCATACAGAAAAAACGAAAAAACGAACTTTATTATTTAAAGATACTTGTGTTACAATTATTATTCTTTCAATTAGGCTCATAATGTCAAGTATTTGGAGCTACCAGAGTGGACGCTATTATTTACTATAGCTTAGAAACAACCTGTTTTTTTACTAATTACATTGTTTATAATTACACACATCCAAGTCAGATTATAGTTCTCGCCTTTTTTTATTTCTAGCTGTACAATGAATACTGTTTAGTGTAGTCTAGCTTTAAATGAAACACGATCTTATATGGGTATGTACAATACTATTTATAGTACTTCTTAGTTATTAGATATATTGATTTTCATTTCGTTAAAGCTTATAATCAGCAATACTTGGACACTCTGCCATTTCTACTACAACGTTAGTAAATTATACCTTGTAGTGTAGTACATTAACATTACGTATAGAAGACGCTTTATAACCTGCTTGAACTGTAGAGCAGTTTGTGAATTCGGGCGACCCTACCCTAACACACACGCAATGGTTAGAAACTTGGTGATTTCTTCTTAGGCCACCTTGTTCCTTTCTTGCTGAATGTCATATATAATTACAACTTGAAAATTTGTATCCAGAAGAGCAATCCCAGAAGACATTTAATACGTCGAATGATAGTTTATGAGTCGAATTGTACACACAATACAATTGATATGCTAATTGTTTAGATTCACTTGAGTTTAGCTTGTCGTCAATATGTTGCCGTTCAGTAAATTGTTATTCATAACATAAATAATATCTATGTTCTTGTATCTAGTACTTATTTATAGGAACGCAGTCAAATCTTAACCAAATTGAAAGGATGTACATAATGGTAAAAAAGGACTTCTTGAGTAAATACTCAGAAGTGAGTAAAGAGTCACGATCGTAGTCTAATCGTTCAAAACTGAACTAGTGAAACTATAAAATAATAGCTGCACATATCACTTCGCGTGCAAAACAAGTTAATAAATATTGTTGTCAATAAAATCGTAAAAATATCAAAATGAACAAAAACAAATTAAAAAGGACCGATTATCATAATTACACAAATTAAACGCGTACAGTTATTTTCACATCGAAACTTGGAATGTCTGTTGCCTCACGAAAGGGTTCGTAGGAGCTTGGCCGGTTCGAGCAACCCCTGATGCCCAGTCCGCATCAAAAGGATCCGCCCCTAAAGAGTGCGACCTAGATGGTGGAACTCGTCTAGGTATTCCTCCGGTTCCTCCTGGATTTACTACAGAGCCCGCACTCACCAAAGGAGGTCGAATAGCCGGATTCATGGATGACGGAACTTTTGTTACTGACACAGGTGTGATAGAAGAGGTAGATGTGGTAGTGGCTGCCCATTTCGAGCTATCATCAGTTCCAATAGTAGCAGTAGGTGCCGCAGGTATGGCAGAGGATAAAATGGTGGAAGAGCGACCAGCAGTCGCAGTTGTATTGCTCAGGGGGTTGACATTCTCACTTGAAACAAGCGGTGTAGACGTGCTGCTAAAAACCTTGGTTGAGGTCGAAGTATTTTTTTCAATAAGGGGTTTAGTTATTTGATTCTGCACTAAGTTATGAGATAGGTTTGAAACCCATTCTTCTCCTTTCGTAGACCGTATGTTGGAAGGGTGTACGCTACTCGCTGATGAAGGTGGATTAGATCTGCTGGAGAACATCGGTCCAACTGATTTTGCTTCCGCTTCTTCATCCCATGGATTTGTAAATTTTGTCGGGAATCGCGAAGAATGTGTAGATCCACTCTGTACATTTTCAAAAATTAAAAAGAAATTCCAGGAGTATATAATGGTAGCTTACACAGTAGTATTTCCATATTATGTACCTTCAGGTCATCGTGATTAGCTGCCAACATAGAAAGTCCTTGTGTGACTTGCTGACATAGTTCCGACACCAAATCTTTACTTTCGGGTGGTTTAGGAACAACTGGATTAATCCCGGTTAAATTAATCGTATTTGCTTCTGGAATGACACCATGTCCTATACGCAGATAAATTGGTACATTAAATTTTTGATAACGTGCATCTCTTCTTTGAATGCCTCTATGAATATCTACGAAATCGCAACTCTAAAAGTAAGATACTTTTGCTGAGTTACTTAAGGCTTGGGTAACAAATAATTTATGTGACATTTGAACTCGTGCAATTATTAGAGAAAACAATTCGGAAGAAAGGATTTTCTCACATGGGAAATCATTAAACAACAAACCAGAAATGCAAACATGAATACATAAACCTATAAAAAAGCACACCTGCAAGTGAATTATTAGGCAAGGAATGCAAGCGGTTCCGCTGAGTGCGAGGCGGCGGAGTCGGGCTGGCATTGACTATACACCAAGAGGTAAAAAACACAAAAAAGAACAGTCACACATTTGTTTAGAAACATTTCTTGTCAAAATCTCATACTTACGGACATTTATCTGTCGCTGAGAGTTACTATGAGAGAAAGATCATTCTTGAGCGCATACATAGCATATAAGTATACAGCAAATCACAAAAATTGAAAAATCTAAATCATTCTCATGAAGTATCCCGTAGGATAGGAAGATGTAGAAGAAATATTCGCCTATATTAATTTAACTAATGATCCACTCTCTATCAGATATAAAACGAATCTTTGTGTATGTATAACATTCTTTCGTTAGCAATTACATGGTATATATGTATACTTATCAGGCGCATAAGCATAGAACTGATAGGTCGCATCGGAGCCATAATCATTAGAGCTATGACAGCCAAACATTAACATTTCTTTATAACGTAACGATTCAGGCAAAAACAAATAAATATAAGTATGTATCTTAATAACATTATATCTGATTAAAACCAATGGCATGAGCAATAATGTAATTTTGCATCCCGTATAATCTTACTGAGTAGAACATTTGCACGCAAAAACACAAGTTTTAGAAATATTTCCAGCGACCATAAGGGAGTTTAGAAATAAATAAACACCGCAATAAAATGTAAGTATATGTACAAGTAAAAATGCATATACATGATTACACAACATTTAAGTACCCGTCTTTCAAGTAAGAAAAATGATCCAACCTGCATGTAATATGCTGCTATCCGGTGCGATGACAACGTTATTATTTGTTAAAATATCAACATTATTTTGTGTCCGCTGAATATTGGACGGGAGGTCACTCAATCTTAAAGATAGCTGCCGCTTGAAAGGAGATTGGTTAGCGAGTTGAGTAAATCCACGGAATGAGCCCTGTCTTTCGAGCATCTTTGCAGGAGCATGTGGCCTTTCTATGGCATGAGTGTTCACCATTGATGACGACCGAGAAGCATTCCCGGATTCCCCAGGTGGAGGTGATGTGGATTTCATCGATTCCGTTGCCAATCCCACGCGGAAACTTCCAGATCTTGTGAAAGTTGAAGTTTTCGGGTCAAAGGACATACTTACCCCAGTGTCTTTCTCCCGCTTCTGTTTTCTTTCCAAGCATGAAGCAAAAGCACAGCCCACAGCATGGCTCAGTCTTTCACCCTAGCAATTTAACAACAAATCTCTTTTAGAATTAGAACTTACTTATGAGAATCATATTAATAAGTATACACACTTATACATATGTAGACACTTATATACTTTTATTTCTACCTAATTCTAATATTCAACTCCAAGTGAAATAAGTTTTCCTTACTGAGAAGTGAAAGCAAAAAGTGTACACTTCATTTTCAAGTAAAAGTTTCATAATAGTACATAATAATAAGTAGCACAGTGAAACTTAATATTCAGACAACTGCACAATTTCAAATATTCATGCATTTATTATACACCATTGGGTATCCCCCGTATGTAAATATTCTTGCAAGGGAGCTAATTCAACCAAACTTGAATTTGAATTGAGCTGCTGAAACTGCTGAAAGGTCGTAGTTCAATTTGTGTCTAATACATAACGTTCAGACATGAAACAATGAATAAGTAAGCTTACTGATTCCTTTGAAGCCAAGAAACCATGACACATCCATCTTCTTGTAGTTCCATCACGGCATATGTAGGAAAACCCACGCTCGTGGTTACGATCCGGGGCACAAAATGATACTTTTTCAATCGTCTGATCTACAATAAGACCCTATAAAGACAAAAATTATTGTAAGCATACACGACTCTATTGCCAATAAGTCATTCAGCTGATTGGTCAGCCAAGTAAAATTTGTGGAAATAAGAATAATGTAGAGACAAGAGATCGAGTAACATCAAGTATAATTTAACCAATTATTATATCCTACTAACAATAAAACAAAAATACGCAATATCCTACTTTTGTGTCATCTTCCACAACCCGGAGTCCATCACCAGAAACGAATAAAATCGATTTTACGGGCCGCCTCCTCGATTGCTGCAGAATAAAACAAATCTTAAAATAGTATTTGTACAACTGAGACTGTACACAACACAGCGACAACAAATTGATGCGATTCGCTGCGGCCATCTAATAATGTACATAGGCTAACAAAGTTGGCTAACAAAGGCATTTTGGTTTCCCATAAGGAAAGTAATCCATTTATATAGAGCCAAAACATAGGACGTATAAAAAATGTACAAAATCTAACAATTAGTTTAATCAACTCAATCGCTTCACTTACTCGTAAAACTTTCATGGCTTCTTCGCAAACCTGCATCCCGCGGGACTCAAAAACTTCAACACATCCCAAATACTGGAAAAAATATACAAAACCTTGTTTAGATTATACTGCATTATAATATAATATGAAGTAGTATACGTTGTGCTGACGGCAAGGACTAACGTCAAATCCAAATATAAGGAAGCTCTGTGATCATTCTGTAGTGTAGGAGTAATCCATATTTTGAACATATTTACCACAATATACTTATACTTGCCGTTTTAGCATGTGTCAAATGAAGCACAAGTGGCATTTTATACTCGTGCTCTCCTACTTTGAAAACACGCAATATCCTTTTGTGCTATTAAGCCCAAGACCATCTCATTACCCCGCATGTAAAATGTCCATAAATAAAGTTGGAATGTCTCTGACCATGGAGTCAAAGTAACCCTGAGAAAGTAATTAACAACTCACTTTAACATGGAAGGAGCAAGTCCCGGATCGAACAGCTTCTTCATCTGCTTGCCACTGATGCGGTTTACTGCTCTCCGGTGCCTCTCTCTTCCTCCGAAACGAGTCTCGGAGAGAACGCCTCAGCCGATCCATCCGCTGCATGGTGTCCTGCCTAAGAGTATTTAAAGGCGGGCAAGTTCTTAGATCGGCTCACAGAGTAACAATTACTTCTACACTTTCAACTTGTTACACTCTGTTCTACGAAAATAAAAAAGGAAAATCAAATTAAATAAATAATGAACTACAAATGAAATGAAACACACATTGTATATATGTACAGCTAACGTCAGTCAGTGAGCAATTTCAGACTGATACACACAAAGCCTTTCGAAACAGCGCTGGCATAAGCAGAATGCATTATACATTGATCAAGATAAACAATAAGAAAAACGAAAGTACTGAACAATAAAGTTTTATGCACAGAAATAAAATGAAGATGTAAGAGCAAAAGTTATAATAATTCTCACTTCACAGAACAATCTAAATAAAATTATATATGTATTGGCACAACAAAATCATCAAGCAGCTATGTAGTTTTTCATAGCGAGGCAATAAGGCACAAAGAATTCTACTCGAATGTATTATGGACGACCATTGAAGAGATTGAGAGCCTCATCATGTCGAAATAAGAAGTGTAGTGCTTACAGTCATCTAAATTCTTAATTACTTTGGTTAGTATTAAATCCAATGCTTACACAACGTTTATTGCTAATGAGACAACACTACAATGCCGCTTTTAAAACAATACTAGTAGTAGGATAGTTTGAATAAATAGACATTTGATGTGCTTGGCTGAAGATTGCGGATAAGCACTCTACAATAAATCCCCTGTATTGTTAACCTACCAGTAATCTATATTTGTCTACAAAAGCCTTTAGAAATTATATAAATTAAGTAACTTGTAGTAGCAACCTATTATATGATGCTAACATCCGAAGACGACATTATATTTTCCCACGGGTGGGTAGAGTTTAGTACAAAGGCATTAAACTACCAAATGTAACCAAAAATGTACAAGCCGGTTTTTATCTGACACCCACATATGATGAATGATCTTCTGGACGGGAAAAAATTGGCTCAAAAAAATTTCCTGGATTTTCCCCCATGAATATAAAAGTATACCTACGTATGTACATACCTACATAATCCCTGCAGGACATACGAACAATACACGAATGTGGTTTCGGAGTCATAATTATCTCTGTAAGCTCATTGATAAAATCTATTGCTCATAGCTCTTGAGCAAATATACAAATAGTTATATAACATAATGATTTCTACTAGTGTGTAAGTTAAGTATATACTCCTTTCCCAGCAATCAATAGAGATCAATATTCCCTTTGAAATCTAGGTGGTGCAGTTTCATCACCTCTTTTCTTTTCTGCATAGCCGACATTAACAACCGGGTACATTGCAGTGCAATCAATTTGCTATTCTAGGTCAGATGCAGTAAAGTAGATATGCCACACAAATTACTTTGGTTCCAGTAAAACACTCTAAAATAAAATAAAAATGCATACCTCCACATCAACATCCACCCATCTCACCATGGATTCTGCTATGCTAATAAACGCATAAAAAATAAACCGTTACTATACTAATTTTCTTTACTGAGACGTCCCGAAATGCCTAGTGTTCAAAATTCTCAACGCTCACAGCACAGTTGTCAAAATATAAGTATAGTCAGTTGCCGCGGAATAGTACTTATTTAAATGAATGTATAATAAATGAAGTATAATAAATATGCATATGATAAAAAGCACTCAGCGATTCGGAAAACTATTTATAAATAAATACGTGTTGAATATATAGTACATGACTACACCAAGTTTATCCAAGGTAATAGAAGTTTGTGCGGATCGATTCCATCGCTCTGACAGACAGCATTATTGATGCTTATGGCTTGTAGTGGAAGTATAGCATAAGCACGAATAGTGGCATGAATTTTCTTGTTGGACGAATAATAAATGAAGTGAATATAAACAGGCATACTTGCAAACAGTTACAGTACAGTTTGTACTTGATATCTAAGTGTAAGTAAGTACAGACTATAATATACACATACTAGTGATGTTATTTACGATCAAAATGCAGAAATTGCATCCACCTTCGATATTTATTACTAGTCTATTTGCTTTCCAAGAATTTCTACTACCACAAATTTGTTAAAGCTTACTCAAGTTCATAAAACTAACTCCGGTACTCTCCGACTATTATAATCTTTCCACGTTCCAACGTAATTATATGTGCATATAACATATTTAACTACAGCAATAACTATAATTTCAGCTTGATACATAATATACATACGTACATACGTATCTGGAATATAATTAAATTTAATGAAAGTTTTTGACGACAAAATGAAACCTGGGAGCACTTGAAACTTTACTTACTCTAGTTTCTAGTAGCGAGTTATCCCAACAGAAGTAACTGCTGTACAGTGCAAAATCATTAATAGAGAAGGCCAGTATTACAACAATTAACCCTATTTAATTTCAACTTTTGAACAAGTAAATTACTGATGCAGTGCCAGTGGGGTTGCTTCACCAATCAAGACTTAATTATTTCGTGCTATCAATATCTTAATGCCAAACTGCTGTCGTATGCAGACGCGCAGCATGTACATATAATTATAAGTATCTATAAGTCTGAAGTATATAATTACATACCTAAGTATACTTACATATTTATCGTCTCATTTTTAGTAATCTTATCTCTGTCATGTACAATATAGTGTATGTAGAGTTGAGCAGATTATCGCAAAGGACACGAACAAGAAGAAAATGTCAAGAAACTACAACCTTGATTACATAGCTATTTTCCTATTTTCGGCACAAGTGAGAGGAAACTCATAAGGGCTGCATCATAATGCAAATAATACGTCACAACAGTAAGACATCAAGCCTACTACATAGTAGTTTTTTAGACTTAGACTGCAGAAGAATCTATCCAGAATTCTAAAATTATACAAAGCTGCAAAATACAGATACCCGCGTTCATGGTAACGTAGGCCACCGGGGAGATTTGCAATAACTAAGCTCAGGATTTTTCTCCTGCTCAAGAAGGAAGCCGCCTTGTCTTGCGAATATGAAACATATTTTAAAGACCTTGCAAAAGAGATGAGCGCATTTCGTTCAAATATTGTAAAAGTTGGGAAAAGTATGGTATCAATAATTCGACAAGGGGAAAACTCAGCTAGGGGAATACTCGACCAGCTGGATTTCAACCAAAATCAGGCCAAAAACATGCCAACTAAGCACTGAAAAATCAGACGCCATTCCAGTAAGGACATCATGAGAAATCTTGCATACGTAGATACGTACAGTAAATATACGACAAGATCACATGCAATCGGTTTAGATTTCCCTTTTTACTCCATAACCAACATGTGATTTACCATACATTTCCAGGCAGTTCTGTTTGACTGTACACGGTGTAGGTTCACAGCAAGCAAGTAAATCCGAATATAACTTCACAGCTTTATCGACCACCCTGCAATATTCAGGGTGTAGCATTATACTCTTCCAGATATAAGTACGCTTTACATTACACATACGTAGTTACATCCCTATAAAAGTCTACTTAGCTGCACGTGACGTTTATTCCTTTCTTTCACGAATGTTGTTAGAAAGCGAAATAACAATTTGAACACGGCAGAATTCGGTGGCTGCTCAAGGAATACATGCCTACATGGTTTTGAATAGCGGCAAGACACAATACACACAAACACAAATCCCTAAACCCAAGGTAATTCACTTCAGCAACAAAAAGTAGACATGTAATGCAATTGGGTCAAATATGATTATCAATTTCGGTTTATGCTGACATCAATTCTTGACTCGGCACATAAATAGTTGTGGTAAATTGGACGAATTCGAACTTAAACAACTAACAAAAGAGATATATACTTATTATTATTGCTAATCACGGAATTCAAGTTCCTGTGTCGTAAAGCCATCGTAATTTCCTTGCTTGGAACAAATTGCTTTTCACTGGTAAATAAGCATGCAGAGATAGAGACCTATAAGCACGTCAAGACAAGACACACGAGAAAAACTAATTTTCTACGTAATTCAACTTACGCTAAATTTCTACAAACAAATGCTATAAAAGTGAAAGGTTTTAAAAATTTTAAATAATTTTATCCCCGTCAAAGTTTTGTATGATCACGCTGTAGATATTTGAACGACAGCAGCTTGTAATGGTTGAAGTATAATTTGTATGCAATTATTCATTGTACTATATAGTAATTTATTTGTACCTGGGTACTTACGCACATAGGAAATAGTGAGAATCACTTGAGAATAATCTTGCCAAATAAAATGATGAGTGGGCACAGGCAGAGGATGAGGAGCAGTCTACGGGAATTGAGTTTGATGTGCCCATAATTAAGGTTAATGAAGTGGAACTTGCGCATAGCATTAATTGTTTAATTAAAGATACTGTATAAATATTGAGGTAAACTGGGAAGCATCAAATCTCAGCCAGTCTCCATGTTTCTTATGTACGTGTACGTACGTAGTATAGGTCTAGATATGCGACTTTCACTTCAAAGCCAGTATACCTATACATAGATAGAACATAATATATTGAAAACATTCGTGAAGACTTAATTAAGAAGTATAGGGACAAAACACGTTCATATTTCGTTTTAAATCAAAGATAAATACTTGTAATACATATGAACTGAACTTAAAACAGGTAGAGATATTCATATTTACCAACTACCAGACAAGACAAGGTATCTTACATGCAGGTTCTATACCTTTCTTTCAGTAAATTACTGCCTGCGATGCGCTAAAGTTTTTAATAACGGGATCTCCAAAGCGTTTCTCTGTACTCATAATCTTTTGAAACTTAGGTACTCATTACCTAAAATGCTGATGACATTTTCTTTGGCAATCATCCTTAGTGTCGGATAGCTGGTTGAGCATGTTGAACTTCAAAGAGTAAAAAGCATCCCAAGCCGTTTCCATCATTTAAAATTTCAATGATTTCTCTCTCAATCCAATTTAGTTTTCCACATGAATTCTATCGGAAAATCTAGTATAATGAGACATTCCATTTCCCTCACAAACTTACGCGTACCCTAATGACCTTTAGCACAACTTTACCTGTCTACTTTGCCTTTAGACGACGAACAAAAGGAAATCTAATTTTCTCAACACAGTTCTCGGATAATAATCTTCCGTCCAATGTTTCATCTCCTCTAATCAGTACCTATATTTGTATTTTTTTATTACCGTAGAGTGAGTAAATATACAAAATGTGTAGTAATAATAACTGCACGGCACATATAGGAAAGGAAATTCTACGATGAGTTTACTACAAGTGTAGAAATACAAGATGGAAATGTGATTCAATTCCGAAACGCTTCACAAACACCGGGGATGGAATTA
The DNA here is from genome assembly GCA_034696945.1 of Lipothrix lubbocki. Taxonomy (NCBI): domain Eukaryota; kingdom Metazoa; phylum Arthropoda; class Collembola; order Symphypleona; family Sminthuridae; genus Lipothrix; species Lipothrix lubbocki. The sequence continues at coordinate 54,038 of JAQGAK010000205.1, forward strand.
TATCTTTTAGCAACAGACCGGAGTCCACACACTACAAACTTACAGACAGCGGCTGTTATTATAAGTACAAACGCATGTAAAGAAACACAAAATTTATTGGATTGACACATTTTCGTGCACGAAATGAAACTAAAAGTAAAAGTAATAAATAAGTAATACACAAATTCAAAATTTCCCTCCATTCCTTCTTCTTCATTCTTTCTTTGATTCGAGATTTACGATTCGACATTAAGGTAATTAAAATATTAGATTGAACATCAAAACAATTTGTAAACTTAAAACGGGAAATTTGTTTTACTTGGTTGTTCTTCGGATTTAAATGACAACTTATACTTAAATTAAATAACAAAAATTCACGACTACATGTTTCTTGCTATCGTTTTTAGAAGCATTAGGATTCGTTGATTTTGTTTACTGAATTCACACTGACCTATGATATTAAATTATAGGGGACACTTATTAGTTACAAGCAAATTTATTAATATGTGTTGAGATTTACTGACTATGATATCTAACATTTTACGAATGAAATTAAAAAGGGGATTAATTTACGGTTAACGTATTTTCAATGCAGTCTGACTTCGTGAATGACCTTGGATGTCAATAGGCTATATGCTGTAGGGATTCCTATCGAGGAAATTCAATAGCACGAGCAGTGTGTAGTATTTACTGCATCGAATCTCAAGTTCATTTAATAATAAATTATGGTGGTCAGCTGGTTGTAATCAACTTGAGTCTCACATTGAGTAAAACAGTACATATCTTGGTCTATCCAACTAAATCACAGCTGCATTGTGACAGTGCATGGAAAGTAAGTATAGAAAAGTACTTTTTTAATTTAAAGGCAAAGAGAAGAAGAATTTATTTAAAAAATCATTTACAACCACTTTCAATATTTGATTTTACAACAATTTATTTAATTCAACAATTTCCGCACCTAATTCATATAGTGGTATCACTGAAACTACAAGTACAAGTATACTAACTACAAGTACAATAATCATCCCAACAGAACAGAGTATAAACCACCCACCCTCTGGCAACTACAAGTCCAACATTCCATGTTGAGACTGTTGTTGGGGTATTAACTGCCAAGTGTCAAGATATTTACGATAGAAGTGTTGACATGACAAGTTCAATAGATTCGTATCATTTCAGCACACAATTAATAGTTCAAAAGAGAGAGAGAGAGATACAGAGAACGTAAAACTTTATTTCACAACTGAACTAGCATGTGAAGATGGCAGTATCGGTATACATCATTAGGTATCACCAGACATATTTATTTAATGTACGAATTTATGTGTAATATATACTTACACCTAATATACATATCTAGCACGGGAAATATTAAAAGGTGTTGGACCAGTTTAAAAGATCAGGAAGTGTGGTACCCAACTAACTGCATACATACTTTCAAATCATTCGAAAGTTTGACGGACTTCAATAGAAAAGGGAATACCATTGCACTCTACAAAAATCAGAACTTGCAAGATATTTTTTATAATCCACAAGATGAGCTCATAAATTTATTTACACCACCTGTACAATTATGGTATGAGAAACTTATTAGTGTACCTACATACATTTCATACAGCTAAGAATATTATTATTAAACATGTAACTTCCACACTCAAAAGCGTTATACCTCATCACATCACTACCTCTTACAGATAAATTGCATTTACCCAGACACGCAGCTTTCGTCAACCTTCCTCCTCAATTTTGCAAATTCAAACGACGCCAAAGGTATTTCGATCATATATAATAATATATAGGTGCATACAAATTACTACCTTCCTCCTACTAGGTACTAACTATTGTATACAAGAAGAAAAAAATCAGTTACTTTACTCACGAAATCTAAATGTTTGCGGGTTTAACAACAATGTTGCAAAAGAGAATGTGTGAAACGAGGTCCGGTGTAAAGTAAGTTTTTTCTTGCAACTTACCCATCAGAAAAACATCTTTTCACAGAGGCTTATCATAAATATTGAATATATGGCCGCATGAGTTGTAATAAAAGGTGCGATACAACGTAATAAATATACCCAATAGAGAGCTCTATAAACTAAGTTAATTCGATATACATACAATGATACAATCATACAGGGTAAATAAGTACAAACACCAAAAATCAAAGCCGCATCTACGCGAAGAGGTACATGCGAATCACTTTTAGTAATTCATGCATGCATTGTACCCATTGTACCTTATTTCACTTTCATTTCAGTGAAATAACAACTTCTTTTCTATGTTTACAACAATATAAGCATAAAATTGCTCAAGAATCACTAAACGGATGTATCACATATTCAGGATATTGAGCAATCACTATATTATAATAAGCTACCAGAATATCCTGTAAACCTGTTCAACAACTGCAATCGTCTCAGCAGTTGAGCGTTTATTTAGACGTTATGTGGCATAATGAAGTGCAACTGGAGATGACAGCTTCACTCGAGTGTATAAAATATGTTTGTTTTTGTGAATCGGAACAATTAGAAATAAAATCGAACTAATTTTTATATGAAATAGAAGGAGTCCATTCTTGGAACTTATGTATTTGTTTGCTTTCAAATGTACACAGAAATTGCTTGGTTGTTAGGTAACAAGCATCATGCCAAAGCCAAAAAGCCAGTTTCGCTCGTCCAGATTTCAAATCAAATGGTCTGTACCTTGAGGCTCTTAAGGTTGTAAACGTTCGCTGCAGGTACAAATGTCTGTTAACGACGTGTGCAAATACGAATGCATCATAACGATCGAAATTCCTATCATTTGCTACCGAATATACTTATAGTGCAGTGCACCTTTGTATTTATATGACTATAACTTTCCCGAGGAAATCCTGGTTTGTTTGCCTGGACAAAAAAAAGGTTTTCAAAAACTGGTTGCTCTCAATTTGCGGAACTCGGACCTTCCTTAAATTCAGGTACATACTTACATACATATGTGTGTAATCTGGGAACATGTTCTCATGTATTGGAAGAAATTTTGGGACCTATAATGTGCTAGTACTACGTATAAAATACTCTCATGTTATTGTAACAGATCAGTCTTAAAATATCTAGGCACAGTGGACATGGATGGGCGTGAAGCTTCATTCCGCCGCCGCGGAACAGAAGTTTAGGAAAAAGCAAAATGTTTTTTTTTCAGGAAAGCCTTTATGTTCTGCATGTTTTGACTGAGCAAGAAGCGTACCATGGTTAACTTTTCAAGAATTTTTCATTTTAATGACATTTTGTATTATGAGGCTTGGACTATAATTACACAATATACAAATGTAAAAATCTATAAAATTACAATTTAAGTTATAATTTTATAACTTAAATTATATCATTTCTCACTTATAAACTCATTACGAAAAGGTTTACAAGAACTTTTGTCCTCTCGTCGAGACCTGCGTCCATTCTTGTCTATCCAACTATAGGTATGTATGTTGCAGGATTGTGTAAGAGAATGCAATTTTTTAAAGCACCACCAACAACTGGGATTTGCCAAAAAAGGCAATAAGAAGAGATTTGTATTACGCCGGCCAGCCAGCAGCCAGTTGTATGGGAAATACATTTGCAGGCATAGAGATATCTGTAAGTGTACTTATCTATATGTAGGTACATGATGACGTATACATAATGAGTGCCCATGAGCCCACTACTGAAGACACTACATGGCGGAATCAGCAAGAAGTTCACAAAGAAAATAACCCACAGATGTATAAGTATAAGTGCAGACCTTTACTACTTTTAAACTTGATACCACCCTCTACAAATTGTTCCATTTTGAACTAAGATCTCTCACTATAATAAGTACGCATTCATCTTGCATATCGTTTTTGCACGGGAAGAAAAAAGAACTCTCAGAAACGATGAAACTTATGTGCTGGACTACGTGGAGTTGAATAATTCGTATATTATATCTGCTATTGTGATCAAACGCAAAACTATAATTTGATTTTTGTTGGCATTACTATTGAAAGTTTAATACTCCCACTCACAACTTCCTTCAAAATCAGCATTACTTTCACAACCAAAGGTTTCTGAAAATATGCGCAAAGATTTTAAAATACGGACTGCATCTGTATAGTAATTGCGGGCGAAGTTTTATATGTAAAGCAAAAGTTATCAAAACTGAATATTTGAATTACGGGTTTGTTTATTTTGTTACCCAAAATTTGTATAGTGTAGAAACTTAAATAAATGTTAATAGATGTATAAAATTAATTTAACGTTTTTATAAGCTACGGGTTCTAGTACTAATTCCAAATAAATTCATGACTAGAGACGCGTAAAAACCTCAAATTAGACACCACTTTAGCCAACATAAATTTCATTCACAAAAGATAACTTCTTCCACCTCCTTTCGAATATATTGTGCGGTGCTCTACATCACAGCACATTCTTGGATGGAGTCAGCTGTGTCAAATCACTCATGAATGAAATGTTAGAGCATTCGTATACATAATATTTTATCACTCATGATACCCTCTCCTTCCATTTCAACCAACTTGGTTTGTTTATCTTGTTAGCTCCGCTTGGCTGATATTATCCATAACAGGCTGTTTATAGACAGAGAGAGAGAGACAACTGAAGCTTTTCGTTTCGTTTAGAGGAACTCTATAATGTTTAATAACATACTGCTGCTTTAACTGCAGATACTATTGTTACAGCATGTATAACAACTAATACTAGATACGTAAAGGCAGGAATACTGCATTAGTTTTCATCGCATGTGTATTTGCGTAAAACAACACAAAGTGGATACTTTAACCACATGGTTACACAACAAACCCAAATCAAACCTATACTTATAAGTAGATATAACATACATAGATAGGTAGGTATATTTACATTCACACATGCCGACTGCCGACATACCCACTACCTACACTCCTCACAGAAAGTCACCAGACCAATAAGTTCCTTCTCGTAACACATTGACCAGTTTATTTCAAGTGCTTTACAACTCATTCAATTTTTTATAGTTGTAAGTACATTGAATTCTTAGTGCTTATCACAAAGTAAAAGTACGATCAATTTTTATGCATATTTAATAACCACCAGGCACCATGTGTTGTGCGAATCATATTTCAATTGCATTGTTGCTGCTTTCACTATTCATGCAGTTTTAACGGCAACAAAACGTATATGGAGCGTGCTGCTACCAAGCAACTCGATGATTAAAAATGAATTTTATCAAATTGCATATAGTATTTTTTAACGAAATTAAGCTTGTTGCTGGCAATAAGGCCCATGCATCCACAAATATGAAGTTGTTATTATTAAAAACACATAAGTACATACTAATACATAGGCGCCTGATATGTTGTACCGGAAATGCCTCAATGATGAAGTAGGTGTATACAGTAGATATACGATATTTTCTATAGAATCGATATTTAACCCAAAAATTCATCTCAACGATAGCTCTCTAGACTGTTGAATGGAATTTAAACATGTGAAATGACATAGTTCTTCTAAATGTTTCGGTTTCTCAATGCCAAAATTCAACTGACAAGAGGTCATATGCACCATCAGGTAACAGTAACACATCTGATGTTCATCTTCAACTCGTAAATACAAATTTCAACTACACTTTCTGCAGGCCGGAACAAGTATGTAAATGTACATAGCAGATATGAAGACGTGTTAATAAATAAACCCGCCACAATAGCAAATTATTTCGAAACATTGGCTATCCTCCGTCCGTGAAACATCTTGATGCTTTATGCAAATTTCGAGATACAGTTACGGTTATTTGAACAGTCATTAGCAAACGGTTGACACGAGGAGCAGTCAAGGCGTAGTTTGTTCTTTAAAGTAAAATATGTGTGACATATCAAGTGCGGTCTTATTTGAAAGACAAACAAAAATATTACAAGGATTGTTGGCTGTGAATCAGAAAAATTAAAGATAATTTACGCAACAACTGTGGTACCGTTTCAAGAAGTAGTTAAAATTGCATTGTACTTATAATGTAGGTGTAAGAATATGCACCACAAAGTAAAATAAAATTGTCCTTTAACAACGACATCAGCTGTGTCGTAATTTCATTCTAAATGGTGCCGGCCAGTTTCTCCCTCTTGAAATCTTTCACTCCTGAGGATGCTATTATTAGCCAGTGGTAAAGGGAAAAGACCACCTTTCAAGTACATAGTGTGCTGTTTGACAGACTAAACTAATTATTGATGTTTCCGACCAAGTACCAAGAGAGATGTTCCGCCTAAAGTAGTTACATTTTTGAATTATGTAACAAGTTGCTCACGCTAAGACGTGAAAGACAGAGTATACATATGTAATTATACAGTACTTTTGCCATACATATGTACTTATAGCTCTGGATGTCACTTCCACATGCTTGGAAGTGAGTTTTAAAGCAAAACGAACACAAATATAATATATTTACCATTAGGCAAACTTAATTTGAGCTATTTTAGATCTCAAATTCATTTACTGACCCGAAATGTTACTGCGTAGTTGTTGAAAATTCAATAATAAAAAGTATTGAGGGAAATTCAATGAACTGCCTTGTTTGGCTGTGATTCAATAAAACCGGAAGTTTAATTAATGAGTATAGCTGATTGCTCATATACCTGGGCATGTCTGAATTTCAGACTTTATTCTGATTACCTATATAGTAGAGGTATGTACGTTTGACATCAACTTCTGAACTACAAGTTCTGATGTTTTTGAAGTATGAATACCAGGGTTCTGTCATTCTCTGTGTCTGTGTCACCATGAAATTAAGTTACCAACGTACTATAGGTATGTATTATGCAGAGAGTAGGAGATTTAATTTTCGATATTTAGTTTCCTCACTTAGGTAGTTTCCTCAGAAGTTCTTAAAAGCTTCTAGATAGAGCAACTATATACATCATAAAAGATCTTTTTGCATGACATCCTTTGACATAGGGATAAATGTATTTCGCGCAAACTTTCCGCGTTGTAAGAATCAAATCTGTGAAACACTTATTTCGAATATTGCACAAACGTGTGTAAGTGCAGGTAAATTACAAATGCAAAACAATGCCACGATTATACACAAGAACAGCTGCTGAGTAGGAGAAATACGTAAAGGGCATTTCCACTTTTGGATGTTCACAAGTATGTACTTAGCTATGTAGATACGTGATGTGAGGATACAGCACGGATGAGACTTTATGAGTTACAATGCAGGGCGTGGACATCCAGCAGGACTGAACCGAAGGTACAGCCTTTGCATAGATGCAAATGTAATGTTGGTGGGTAGATAGTGGCGTTTCGAGGATGAATACATGAAGACATGGCAAAATTTTAATTTTATGTGAGACTATTGTTCAACGTTTCCATATTCGTCCAATTTTTTTGCCTTGTTGATAAATATGATATACACTACACATATATCGGCGCCAGGATTGCCAGTCCATGATATAATTATTGTCTTTATATGAGTGAACCAACAGCGGTATTTTCAGCGACGACAATCTCATCTACACTTATTTCCATCATGCCATCGCAGCAGAGCGGATGAGCTCACTGAAGTTATCTGAGGGATTTATTATTCAGTTATTCATACCTCTCTGGACGTCTGAACTTTGAAGCTAGTACATATATCCAGAAATATCTACATTTCTATTCAAATTTAGAGTCAAATCTCCCACAGTATGTATATTCCTACTATAGTGTATTTCCACAACTCCACAGCACTAAGTTTCCAAACATGCAAACTAAGAAACCCAGTGCTGTTACAGACAGTCTCTATATAATAATCTCCATGTCTTCAAGATAATCCTGGAGAAATATTTCTCTTTCATCTTCCAGCCATGTTTGTTCCGGCGAGAAATCCCTGACAGCTAAAAGAAATCAAGTGAGAAGTGAAGTCGACGGAGAATCTGCTCACATATGATTGTGCCAACTGCACGGACTCACTCATCAGGAAGGGAAAGGTACTTGTAAGATGAGATGAAAGATGATAGAAGCATGTCTAGGTCATCAAACAGCACCTCGAATAAACTATATAGCCAATATCTGTAGAACTTATTAGAGCGAACATACTTAAACTTACACCACACGACCTACGAAACGAAAGCGCTTCATTTCGCATTCATGGCAGACAACGTATTTCCGAAAGTCGGGGACAAGTATAGCCACATGATATTCGAAACTAATGCCTGAAGTAATAATACCGGAAACATATAATACAAGTACAAATTGCACTTGTCTGGAAATAACAAAACTATTTCCCAGCCATGAATTTAAACGAGGCTATTATGAGCTTCCTGACAGTGTGCAGATTCTAACAGCAAAATGACAATTAACCATATGCATGACATCATTTAAGTAATTCGAAGCATTTAATAGTGTTAAGGTATAAGTACTTTCACACAGACAGGTGTGTTCCTTCAATTCAAGCCTTTCAAGTCACATCTAGGTGATTAATGCCTGAGTGAGTCACTTCAATAAGTTGGTGCGGCTCCGTAATGCTTAAAAACAATACCAAGAAAGGTAAACATACAACATGCTATTTGAGTATACTTATATACTGTACTAAATACTTGTCCTCTACACCAACACCTAATTTTCCTTATTGAAAATACATAAGTAATAATAGTATATTGATAGATAAATCCAGTCAAATCTTATTTGACAGGGACTTTCAGTTCGAGGATTCTCCCACCGATCAATCAGACTTATTACACTACACAAGTGTGGAACATCCGTTGCTTGCGTGACCGATGGTGCCAATGCTTATATACATATCATAAACTTATTAAATAGGATTACAAACGAAAGTGACACACTTGGTTTGCTAGATTAGATGTCAAAGGTTAAAGACCATATCTATAGATGTGTTTTGGCAAGCCTTTATTATTGCATCTTGCCATTGCCAAGATTTTCAAAGCACCTCCTAGCACGCACCCTTAACCATTACCAAAATGAAAACACTAGAATTCAAAATATATAACATAACACAATATCGATTAAACTCTGTTGAAGTAAAGTCACAGCAAACGATCTTCGCAGTACCCCTCAATGTCATCAATGGTCATAAACACGATCCAACTGGCCGCGGGGTTCAATATATTCTCGAAAGAAATGCCATTGTTCTAAGCAATTCAAAGCACCAAAAGCATTTTGTCTAAAAGATTAATAATTAAAAAGGGAAACCATGTAAAGGTAAATTTTACGATCAAGAAAATAACGTAAATATAACTTTGCAAAATAACAAGATACGAACAATAACAAGCTTGAACAACATAGAGGACAACTATCTCCTATAGAACACAACACCATTTACAAACAAATTCACAATAAAAGGATTTAAAAAACTCACATCTTCACGGTTTATTCCAACAGTTAAGGACAAGAGGAGTCACTTGAGGATGTTGATAATGGAAATCACAGTTTTAAAATATTTAATCACATGATATTTATATTATAAGGATAAAAGTGCTTATACATCAGTTAATACTATTTTTATTTCACGATTCCCACATACAAATTAAATATATTACTAATAATAATTTCTGGCAACTCAGTCCTTCTAAAATACAGGATGTAACTTTAGAATATATTTGTTGTTCTTTTTCCCGATGTAAATACAAGACACTCAGAATTTACAGATCTTCAACAAGAGTTAAAGTTTGTAGAATTCAACGACAACAGGAAGAAGAATATCTTATTTTTAAATTTAAAGGAAGTCACTTTAATAAACGTATAGCTCCAATATTTATAGAGTTTAATAAATTGTTTTTCGAGATACCCAAAGTTGAGAAAAAATGAAAATAGTCACGTCACAATTGTAAATTATTTAAGTATATGGAAATATGCATATAACAATCAGAAGAATAAAAAATATATTAAAACAACACTTGAAATATAATAGGCCTTATTAGATTACAGAGGCAATTGTATCTTGCTCCTTTAGCTTAATTCTCCCTCAATGATTCGTAACTATTTTTAATGAGGAAGAACTTTATTTTTAGAAAGAACAAGGATAGATATTGAAATAATTGTGTAAGAATTATCTTTGTTAATTCTGTACACAATCCCTGTTGGTTTTGGTTGAAGGTTACTTATTTATTATTACTTGAATTGAGGAGAAGGAGAGAAAGAGACAAGTTCGAGCGACTTGGAATTCTTCTCTGACTCAAAGAATGTGCTATTCTCCTCATCCCAATCCCACTGAACTCAACTGAAGTATTGTGAGAAAAAGCAGTGCACTTGCGAAAAACGGGTGGGTGAGGTAAATACGACAGTGATGGGATAGCTTACCTGAACTTTTCAGCGCGAGATTCGAACCCTCCGCCCATGTGAGCAGACTTCTCCAAGGTGCAGCCAACCCTGAGATGATGAGAGAAGTGAGGAAAGAAAAGGCTTGAAAAACGTCTGTGGCTGTGGGAACAAAGCTTCTACGTATCCCAAACAAAAACAGGAAACATCAATAAACGATTTGGAGGAAACCCTGGCCATAAAGTAGCTCCTAATGGACATGCATTACTTTTAGTTACAAATATGGAGTTTCAAGTCAACCAAACAACATTTAGCTCCCAATTTTAATAAGAATTGACATCATCATGTAAAAATAATAAACATTTTGCACCTTTTACAAAGGATAATACGAAGAAGTAAATATGAAACAAAGAACGTTTCTTGTCTCACTCTTGATTGTTGTGGGACTTAATTATATAATGCAGATATTTTTTATTTTATTTATTCCAAGATATTTTTTTTAAATTTTATCATGCAGATATTTTGCATTTAATCACAATGATATTTTTTATTGTACTATACATTTTCTTCTAATTTCTATTTAATTATATAGTTTTTTTGATTATTGTGCAGATTGAAAATATCCAGTCGCTATTATAAATTTATACGCTACATACTTATGATGAAGTGCAAGGTTGGCTGTTATCTCCATTTTTCTTAACTGCAAGATGAGTTATCCGCTATCATACTGGTGCAAAGTGGGTTACCGCACATAAAAACCAATAAAATCTCAAATTTACGTCCCAACGCATTTAAAATTAATAATTTTATTTAATAATAAGGTCATTAGGATTGTTGTACTTAAAATGACGGCGGCGGATAACCCATCTTGCCTTTAATAGACATGGAGATAACCCGCCTTGTATTTAAGAGACATGGAGATAACCCGCCTTGCATTTAAGAGACATGGAGATAACTCGCCTTGCATTTAAGAGACATGGAGATAACTCGCCTTGCACCTCAAGTACCGATATATTCTTATATGAACGATATGTATGGAATGGCAAAATAAGAAAATATTAAAGGTGCAACAATTACAAGAAACCTGCTGATAAAGTAATATAAACTGAACGTATACATTGATATTACATTAAATATATTATTTGATTGAAACTTTCAGACATAATTTTCATAAAAATTGTCAAATACTTTACAAGCGAAGCTGAGTCATTCTAGGAACTAACTAATAGAGATACAGGTTAAGCGGTTTTGTGATAAAAACTATTGTTTGAGCAAGTGAGATATGATTATGAGCTATATAGAGATAAAATTGGAGGTAAACAAAAAACCGGCGGAGTTGTCTCAGCTGGCAGGGAATTGTATTAATAGTAAAAAATCTTCTTACGCTTGCTTATCTATGCATTAATAAAACATTAATGTGACTGACAAATATTTTCATTTTGCATAGCTTCACCTTTCCCCTTTTCATTGTTATTTTTATTCCTGTACAAATGGGGAAGCTTTTTGGTAATGGCATGGAGCCAGTAATGTTTTATTGCTTGTCATAAGGTGAGATGAGTCTACAATAATAATGTGGAAGGACCTGGCATTCTTCTTCAAATATGTATTACAGACATTTGCCCCTTTTCTAAGCTGGCAAAGGACAAGGCTAAAGCTTTCTTGGGCAATTTTGCGGAATTATATAGCCGCCATATACATAGTGGCCGGGATAGTGGGGCATAATAAAAAACCGCAGTTTCAATATGTTGGCGTACTTTTAAATAATGACCCGCCCGTCGTTTCTATTATAGGTCGGATGAGATAGCAATCCAAATAAGAATTTGCAAACTACCGTGTATGTTTACATACTTACAGCAGTTTTCTCACAACACGTGTAAGGTATTTCCATACGTCCGTCGTGCACAGAAGCAACTCAATTAACGAGCTACGCTAACGTTTATTAGGTGGGCAACTCATTATCAGTTGGCTTGTGTACATCCACTAAACTAATATTGTATAATCATTAAAATCCAGATTGAGTACGAATAGTTACTAATTATAGACAGCCTTGCGCACCATTGTTTACTTAATTCAGTTAGTATTGTCTGCTTATTGTCCGCAAGGTTTGACATTGGAAACGAGTCTGATCCTGCCGAAGATTTCAACAGCCTTGCACTACTCCGGAGTTCATCCCCATATTTAGGTTGTATTGTTTGTTAACATTTTACAAAATCATCATCACATTTCATTGGTATTCTATAACTCCAACTATAATGCATATCAGCTGTAGGTATAGGTATGTATGTATACTTATATAGTTGCAACTGACAACAGCCAGAGGATGAGATTGAAAATAATTTGCAAATTAGTTTTCCAAGTCACAAGGTGTTCTAAAGAGTACTTCGTCTCAAATGTGATGCGATCTTGATAATCTTGCCGCTCATTAAGAAGGCATTTGTATGATTAATTGAGCCAGACGAGCGTCAAAACAGGGATAACAAACACGGCAGTCTGACACAAGGACGCAATTGCATATATGCAACAGCACTTTCCCTAAAGGAAATTGAATTAGTGGAAACTATCAACATGGCAATTTTCCAGCTCAGTCCTATAGGAACTGCATAGTAAATTCTTCTATTTCCTTTCATCTTTTGTTTCTCACGGAGATTTTGACTACAATCCAAATACTTGTTACATAGTTTGGTGAGAGCAGTTTTGCTGATACGGACACACCTCCGTGCACGAACATCATTTTCCCTGGATGGCTTCTCCTTGTTGTATGTCCTCCGATTTGCGATACCTGAAAAACGAAACCATCAAATCCGACGTTGCATACTTTTCTCACGGAATAAATTCAAAGTATTTCCATGGGATTTACTCAAGCACTATGCTCCCAGTCTCAAGTGTAGATCGATTTGTAGCAAATGCTTCGCCATTTCTTTCTCTAAAGTACCCCATGAATTTGTTGGTACTTTATTAGTTTATTGTCATGAGAACAGTACTGCTGTAGCGTTGCAATAAATCCGTTTCCTCCGTGTATTTCCCGCGATGTCAGTACAGTAAACGTCTAGTACATTCGCTTCTCTTCTGCAATAAGTTTCCAGATAAAAATCGTTTATCCGTAATGAAGATGTAGTGCCAATAGGACGAACAAGTTATTTAACCCTATAATCTGCAACTTGTTTTAAGAACAAACTGTAAGAAGAGATGGCGACAAGGTCCAAAGGAATCTATATGGTTGATTTGTTGCCGCCTGGATGGCTCATAGTAGTAATAGTTTAACTCAATTATACATATGTATGAATCAAAGAATAGTGGTTATCTGACTCTTTGAATCACTACTTTATTTTTAGCTTGTTTATTGACATATTGACCTGAGCTTAAAATGGACTCCAATAAGGTCTCCTTTTAGAGCCTTTTTATAAATGCCTGTAGTCAATCCTGCTTCTTTTACATGGTGTTTCGAAATTATTATATCGACAGTTTTCCTTTCCTACACCATCCATCCAATCCAAGGATCCATGAGTGAAAGTGCATTGACCATATTACTCCTATTACATTAATCAATGCATTGCTGCCTTTGAATGCTGATCTTGGACTAATATTCTTATTATAACGTTGCAAATATGTCAAAATAAGCTTTAGAAAATATATAGTTTCAAGAAAAATCCAGTTTCAGTTGGCCACACCGATTCATTCATTTCCCCTGCCAATATCTCTTTCTAAAACTCCCAGCAGCTATCGTCGGTGAACTCTGGTTTAATGCCAACTTTGCGTCAATTCCGTTTGTTTTTATTATTTTCGTAGTATAGGATTGGTCAATGTAAGATGCATGCCAGTAAACGGTTTACTATCTATACTTGATTTAACAAGTGAGGACCTTCTATCTGTATTTAGCTCGTGCTTTCAAGTCCATACAAACAAACATTATACATATATGCACGTAGCATACAGAACCTAAACTTTCCTTAATTTGGTCGTTAATGCGTGTTATATGATATATTGAAATGAAGTGTCACACTTTGTGGATGAGAACACTTACAATTTGCAAGTATAAACTAGTTATATGGAAGGAAAAAAATAAAATCACACAATATGTGAATCATGTGAATGTTACCGTTGTTGTTGTTGTTATTAATGTTTTTAATTTATCATTTTAAGATGTGGCTTTATAAGTTTAGGCAGTATACTGTTACGTATGAAAGAATGCGAAATATTCTGTTCTTTGCTTTATATTGCACACTATCTGCTGTCTACTATTAACATCAGAATGCTATAGAAATGCGTCACACACTGTAACTTTTCCAGCCATGCTAAGCTTTCTTTATTATACGTAGTACTTTTACATTGGCAAAATCGCAACTTCATAAAGTCTCGCTTTCACCACTGCTTATGTACCCAATCTAAAGTGCAGATACGAATGTGAAAACTCTTTCGCTCACAGATACATATGAGAATTCCTTTTTCATCTCAGAAGGTTTCAGGTGGAGTAAATCAACAGAAATGTGAAGCTGGAGAGGTTATCTTATACTTATTTTTACTTTTAATATGATCCGTCGACAAATCAATATTCTTTGTAGCACGTGCGCTACCTTGCGGTATGTTGCACGTAAGTTAACAATATCTGCATTGTTTGTACAGGAATAACGCGCTATTACAATGAATTAACTACATTACATCAACAAATATCTATTCCGGGATGCTGCAAAAGCGATAATAGAGGATTAGTTATAAATTAATAAAGTAAGTGGTAGAGTCAGACACTGTAAGGATAAATTATATCTATATTTGGCATAATCTAATTAATATTAATATTGAAGATGCTAAATTTGTAATATGTTAAAACATAACGGTAGTTTCAAGAGTTGCAAAACAAACACTGATGGCTGCAGAATTGATGTAAATTTGGACAACAACAGCTATTAAAATTAATTATTAGAGGAAGGCCAAAATATCACAATATTATTGGTAATGGTTGAAGACTGCTTCCAAGATTTGCGCGCTATAGAAAAACTTTATTTATAAACTGAGAAATCAAATTATGTACTGATTAAGACGTGTATTATCATTTCGGTAAACATAATTTTGCGTAATAGCATACTACTTGAAAGCAAATAATACTTATGTACTCAATACCTATGGTCCAATATGTACTCAAGCATGACGAACTTCCAACGAAAACCAATCCTTTTCATCGTGTATAATCACAATTTATTTACTAACGACAATTCAAAATATTATGGACATCTGCACATATAGGTACTCTTATAACTTATAAGTATACTTTGATGTGTACAAATTACGCGTTTCTAAGCTATCGAACATTGACACAACAAGAAAGCACACGTATTATTTGGATGTGTTTACTCCGAACTACTCCAATATAAGTACACATGGATATTTATGCATCTCATCGTTTTGCTATCACAAATAAGTTCTACTCCGTGAAATAAATTCTTTATCGACACTTAATGGCAAATGTCATAATATTGGTTTTTTCTTCTGAAGACGTCCTTCATGAATCAGAAATACTCAATTCATGCTGAAACTCAAACTAATAGATGAGCCGGGTATGTCATTTTATTTTCCTTGTATTTCCTCAAGTAAACATGTGTTGCAACTTATTAGAAATAACTTCTGAAATAGATTTTCTCGAACCCTCCAAGATTTAATTAGTTTTAACATCCAGTTTGAATTCCTCAATACTGCATTTTATTTTTCAGGGATATTACTACCGAACAAAAAACTGCGACACTTTTCACTTCAGTGAATTTTACTCCTTCAACTTCGTTGTAAGTCTGATGATGAAACTATGTAAGTAAACGTGTTGGTATGACTATCCTATACTTGTGAAGCTTATTTCTACTTAACTCTATACGTCAAACCTATTTTATAATTTTTATATTAAAATGAGCTTTATTATTAGATATTTATTAAACCAGGAAATAGAGCTTCGATTTAATTTTTAGTTTAAAAAAAATATACAACGTAGTTATGTCAAACGACAGTACGTTCCGCAGTATAAGAAACTATTGATGAAACGTGGAGGA
Organism: Lipothrix lubbocki; assembly: GCA_034696945.1. NCBI lineage: Eukaryota > Metazoa > Arthropoda > Collembola > Symphypleona > Sminthuridae > Lipothrix > Lipothrix lubbocki. The sequence continues at coordinate 70,275 of JAQGAK010000205.1, forward strand.
AATTTATCATTCAATCACCTACAAATATTGATATTGATGTACACGTCATAGAAAGTATTGCATATACGTTTTCAATATCATCTCTGTAAAATAACAAATTCGGGGACGGGCACGCTGACTTTTCATTTGAAAACTGGTAGTTACTAGAAATATCTGCTTGTTGATCTTAATTTGTGTCACAGGTCGCAGACAATCCAGTAAATTTGCATAGACTTTACGCCATTTTGACAGCTTAGAAGGTTGTAGGTCAGGATCATATTATGCATATCCATATAGAAGTAGTCGGATGACGCATGTTGCACGCTTAAAAGCCTTTCAGGTACTAAGTACTATTAACCAGATTGTCCATATGCCTCTGTCAGAAACTGACGTCCGCATCGGTTTTGTTTGGAAGAAAAGGCTTTCGACTGTATATGTATATGATGTTGTTGAAGATCAGATACACATCAGATACTTGAAGACATGAAATTACTCGTAAATCTATTTGGAGAATGTAATTTACATCTTGTGCTTCTAAACTGTTTCGCTTGGCACCCGAGCGTTCTTAGCCAAACATGTCTTAATTAATTCCTGGAACCCTGCTTCTCATTATACTCCATATAGGAACATAAAGCAATAGCAAAGCGTACAGTTTACACTACAGTTTCTGTACAGTTTCTCCTTCAGGGAAAGGATGCGGATTTCGGGTGTACAAGATAATTACGGATGCGACGTATGCATAACTTGATAATTGCTTGCAAAGATTCGCTTGTAAGTTGTTCGATTATAATTGATGGTAAGGGCGTTTAGCAATAATAATAATTATGAGCATAATAATCTGAAATGGATATTAAAGAAAATGGTGCCATGTCATGGTTTAAAATACGTATACAGTTATAACTCTAGTGGGTTGGGGTATAGATTGGGGTCAAGGAGAATACTGCGGGCGAGAAGATTCATGTAACTTAATCAAATTGCAGGATTCAAATGCTATAGAATGTATAGTTAGATAGATCAATTAATCTCTTTTACATTAATTTCTGTTTCAATATTGCACGAGAGTACACTGCAGCCATTTATAGACTTGTCAAAACAAATCCATTTGACCTGACATTTGGGATATTAAGATATGACTTGGCTGTAATTGTATCTGATCGGTGATTAGTTCAAATTTCGCAACGACGGTTCTTCTCTTCACCTTCTATGTATAGTAGTACTATGGGGTTTGATAAACTCCATAGTATATATCTGTAGTCTGTAGCAAGAGGCGAGGAGGGTATCTTAATGTGTCTTAATGTGGCATTCAAGGTGTCCTGCTGCAGAGTTTAGTAATAATAATTATTACTTTGATTAAAGTTTTGAAATATTAAAATTAAATTCCTTTTTAAACCTATGTTACATGGTTATAAGAATCCTCCACCATAAGTATCAAATGTACTAAAATCTACTGAAATTCACTTCCAAAGCTTAACGTTAGCTGCATTATGCATTTAAAAACGTGATTTAATAGCACAAAGCTCAGAATATTAGGATTAGTTCTGCATATATTTTCCATATCATCACCTAATTACCATTATATTATAGTGTAGATACAGTTAATACATGCATGCATGTTAATTTATCCACTTCAAGAATTTTATGGAGCGTGTTAAGGTAGTAGTTAAACATTAAATGATACAACTATGAACCTTGAAAAAGTAATAAAAATTAATTATTATAGGATAATTTCCTCGATCCTTTACGAAAAATGGGGCTAATAACTACATTTTAAGGAAACCATCCTTAAAAGATAACCAACAAAAAATTTCCTATGGTGGAATATTTTTATCAACACTTAAAGTGACTGACTACAAGGGAATAAATTGTTTGAGGCTGTAAACAAGGCGCCTTTCTCATACAATTCATGAGAACATTACCAACTTTTCATATTTCTGTGTACACAATCATAATCAAATATTTGTGGTAATTACAGAAACTTAAGTCAAGATAGTACATTTTCTTAAAATTAGCAACGAAAATACCACAGCATATAACTATACTAGATACATATATCCTGGTCATTGGGGTCATGCAAGCAACGTGCTGTATTATAATGTCGATATAATGTCTAATTACAATATCTCATTGGAAATTGAAATACATTGATCTGAAAAAGTATGAAAGCCGTTGACAAATAAAAATTACATCTTCGTAAAGGTAAACTTGACAAGAAAATTAGTTCACCAAAATTGAGCCATAGATACATAAAAACATTACTACATTACATTCAAAAAAAATAGATTTTTTCCATTTAGAAGAAAATTCTCATAGATCCCCTTTATTCGTATTAATTTTGAAAAACAAGTTTAATAACAACGTCCATGTTAGTCGTAAACAGTACAATGTAAATAAATATTAATATTAAATAATATTTAATAATCAATAAAGCTGTTGAGTTGTTGAGTAACATTACACAAATCTTTCTACTTACTAATTTAACAACTAATAGGCTATAGGAAATATAGAATATACGTGCAAGGTATTAAATATAAGGTACATCTGTATTATATAACCTGTATCTACAGTTCCGAAGATGCACAGCACAATAAAGTAAAGTACATATAAAGTTGATTAGTCATGGCAGTATAGTACTGGTAAAAATCACTGAATACTTTCAAGTACAACATGTTGATTACAAGTACAAGCTCTGTGTGTATTAATCAATACTCCCAGCTTTTACAATAAACTGTAATTTAGTGAAAATAAGGGAAAATATGGGACTACTTCTACTCCTGGTATTTTCCATTCCGTCACATCATTTTTGTGTTTCTTACTACACAAACAGTAAAAATGTCCCCAGAGGGAAATGAAGGTGTCGAGTCAACAATTACAATGTATAGGAAGCTCCTCAAAATATCTGTAAGTACATATTACTTATGTGTGTGCTTTCTCATGTGGACAGTGGGCAATGCGGAATGAGACTATAGTGTCCACACTGTCCACATAGGAAGTACTGTACCTGTTGTACCCCATGTATAGTGTGCATGGACACATGGACAGGGTGGTTGTAAGCACACGTATATAGCTTTAGACTTGATGAACTTAACATTTAGGACTTGACCAGTCATAGACACCACCCAAATGAATAGGTTCCATCATCACGTGAGCTCATGTGGTTATTTGAGTAATTATATTTATCATGAGGGACGAATCCTTAGAATCTTGACACAGCTACTGCTGTTCTCATACTTATTATGTGCTCTCAAATGATAATAATAGACACGATTAAACCTTTTAAGCTACTTCACTTCACTGACATCCAACCTAACCCCATCGATTCTGATGGAAAAATTCAATCTTAATGATGAAACGGAGCGATGTATAACAACGATCTTCAAATGATCTTCAGTTTTCCATAACCTCGACACATCAGTCCTTCGTTGCTCTCCAAACTGTCAACTTATTGCCCTAACCGAAGACAACATTGTTATTTCCAATAATTACTAGATTCGTCACTGTAGTACCGTTGCCTTTTCTATACAATAACTTCGTTCCCTTTTGCTAGATATTTTTTTTCGCATTAGGTATTCTGGCACAGAAGAAGCTATATTAAGCTAACATATTGTATAGAGCAAATTCTTTTTATTCATATCAAATTTTTCAGAAATATAACTAATGACCGTGTTAATTCTTACCGTTTTCAACGAAACATCCACATGTTTTTATCTTTTCCTTTTGAAAGTCCAAAGGAAAACGTGAACGACGAGTGTATCTCATCCAAGGTACGGTCCTCCGTCAAGTGAAGCTATAGCGTCAACTAAAAAGTTGTATAAACTAACAGTGGTGATTCATTATAGTTGATGTTCCGATAATTTTGATATAAAATACGTGTTTAGAAGCGATTTGCGAACAAGAAGCATTAGCGAACTTTGTTCAGCAGACAGAGTATACATACATTTTTAATACTAAAAGTGTGCTTCGTAATTTATCTAAATGTTACTGCTTCAAAGCAGTTGTGCTATGTCTGATACCCGAGGTTGTCTCTTCCGTCAGTCGTCGTACTTGCATGAAAAAATCTTCAGGATTTTCATAGCAGCAAAGACTTTACAGTTTGAACGAAATAACCAAGCCCAGCACCAATTGCAGTAGCAATTACTGAACTTTCAATAGTTTCCTAGAGTCGTATAAACGTCATCCTACCACACTATTCTACTTCAACATGGTTCGACTTAAAAGTAACCACAGCTCTTCCTAATCTCATACAATAAGTACGCTATATAACTTGTCATCTAAGAAATTTCCTTCCCTTCATGATGGCCGCATGATATTTGGTACGAGTCAAAAGATTAATAATAAAAATAAATGAATTATCTAATTTATGTGTATGTAATAATATATTATACGTACTTATAATTATATGTAGCTTTCTTGACATACATGTGTGACCTGACTTATGTACTCATATATGTATAATTACTCCCGAAGCTGTATATGTATACCAGCAAACTAACTTAATATCGGAGACGGACTGCAATCAGCTTTTCTTAGTTTTCTTAGGGACTTATGGACTTGGATAAAGCGTTAGCTCGAGACTGATGTAACAAACTTTATTTGCAGACATAGAGTAAACTTGAGCAAAATGACAGAATAGTCCTGACAAACAGTTGTGATGGAGAAATAAGTGTAAAAACATAACATCTATATGAGCAATTATGTTTAAACTCTTGACATTGTTGACACGCATTAATCCCCGCGTATGTACACAGTGTAAACAGAGGGATTTGATTATACACAAAAAAACAAAATCAAATCATCAACTTTGCTCCCTTCACTAGATTCAGTCAAATCTAACAGCTTTTACATCCTATCAGCTTGTAAGTTGTAATCACGGTCATTCATTCCCTTGATGAATCTTCAACTGTTGCCTGAGATCAAAACAAGTATAACATATAACCAGGGAATAGGATGATAAATGACTGCCAATCAGTTCGTGACTTGATAATACCTATTTAAGACTTCTTCTCTGAAATCAACTTACTACTAAGTCGCTTCTACTCTAGTAACATTCTCTTCAGTCCTCTAGCTATCATTAATTTAACTTACCTTCTGCATTATCTTCAGTATTAGTCTTCTTTACCAAATTAAATATTCCTTGTATTAACTTCAACTTTTAACAAAGCTTCATATAGTTAGAATCGAGATAATTTCTAATTCGACTCCAACTTCCCGACTTCTTTTACTTTTATGCAACGACCAAGTGCTAGAGTTGTCAATTACTTACATCGGACTTCTTTACTAGTTAAAACTCTAAATCTTTTTAAAACTTTGGTCATCAAAATTTCAAAGTGTATTTTCAAATATGTGCCTAGCCACTCCGATAAACGGACTTAAATCGTCCTTTCAATCTAGACATAATCACAGAACTATTCTTAGTCAATTTTTCGTTATTGACGACGTTGTGTTCTTATTATTACCATCGTCCATCATTAGTTCCTCGACCCTTTTGCGTCAGGTGCGGTGATCAACACTGCACTAAGCCAACAAGCTTAATGAATTCCATCGCAAATATAAATTAATTTTAATTGTTTATATATCTAATTATAGTACATAGAGCCGCTAATTCGTCAAAATTGTCCTAAACGAGGACTTTATATCTTCTCTACTGAAATCTACTGAAATCAACCTAAAAACAACGCAAGCTTTACCAAAATGAACATAGAATAAGTCAAGAAGGAACCATCATCAAGCCAAACTTAGAACAAGGATAAATATAGAAGCAACTTTAGAAAAGACTTGAACGTGAACCCAAGAGTCAACGAGATACACGCAGCATCGCAGAAAATTAATTATTGACCACAGCAAAATTAAGTAAGATACGAACTAAATACTATTTAGCAAAGTATCCTTCTACCAATAAATTCACCTCTCCAATATTGACACTCAAGTATACCACATCACTACACAAGTTAAACGTTTTGAAACTCACTCCGACACTTCAACTTCCACCATTTTAACAAAATGGCGTTAGACCTCTTTGCAGGTTGCGTCGGAGGTAACATTTGACTTTATTTTCTATACAGATTTACTATACTTATAGTAGCATGCACATATTTAATTGGTACAATGATTTCATGGGGCAACTTAGGTACAGGAAAACAAACTAAGGCCTTATAAGTATAGGTATTGAGTATCTAACAATGCTAAACCCCTTTCTAATTTTAACCAAAAGGAATGTCCTATACTTATAATTCAAACGGAATTTTACGAGCACCTATCATGAGATGAAAGAAATCAATATTTAACAAATTTGAAATTTTAGGTGCGGCGAGCGTTTTCGTTGGGCATCCTCTGGATACCGTAAAAGTAAGTAGTCGTCAATTTTCATCTTGAAACTCGCCGCGATGTATGTTTTCAGTGCATTGTGTCTCGTGTGTTTGCTCAACTGACTGGTTGACAATATAAAGGATTAGGTACATACTTGTGAGATGACTCCTCCAAAGAGAACCTTCCTCAGGTGAACGATTTCATTTTATGCAATGTTTGTCAAAGCTCTTGAGCCGTCTTTAGGGATGACAATAAAGGAGATAAGGAGTGATGGAAATGGAGCAGGAGTGGAAAGAGACGAGCTTTATGAGATTAAAGCTGATTTCCTCACTTAAAGGTTGAAACGATTTCTCTCATCCTCACGGATTCTGTCATACACACGTATGTATTTACATTGCTCAGGCGAAGTCAGAACTCTCGCAAAATTGTCTAAAGATCTGGAAAGCTCTCATAACTTGATTTATATTTAATGTATCTGTCTCGCGTGCTGAAAGCTATCATTATTGATTTATTTCCTATGGCATACAATATGCAGTTTCCAAAGAAATGACTATTTTCCTTTTTTTCTCAACATGCCCTTATTCCTTTTGTACTCCACAGGTTCGGATACAGACACAATGCCCGGACAATCCTAAATACCGTGGAACGTTTCACTGCCTGAGTTCGATCGCTAGGCAGGAATCGGTATGAATCGAAAGACTTTCTCCTTCTAACCATACTTCCATTTTTTTCATATAAAAATGCTATAAAATACGTTTTATATCACTTTCATCTCAATTTTTCCTTTGCATTAAACACGCAATTAATTCAAAGCTGAAAAATTCTTTGAGACGTTCTTTCGAGTGTTGTTTAGAGTTCAGAATTGTTGTTTAAAGTTCAGTTGTGTTATTTACAATATTTACGCCATGTTTTCAAAAGTTATAAACGGTATAAGTCATAAAAGTTGTAAGAAAAAATGTGCAATATGTCAAAGTGAAAATATCGACGATTTTCCAAATGAATTGGAATAGATCTCTGGATTATACAAAGGCATAGCGTCGCCTATGTATGGCTCGGCAGCCGTCAATGCTATAACATTTGGCGTCTATGGGATCCTTAAACCAGTGGTTCATGGTCCTCTTTGTAATGACGCTTTATGGGCCCATTTTATTGCTGGCTCGCTGGCTGGCTCTGTCCAGTCCATTGTCACCGCTCCCATGGAATTAATCAAGACTCGCATGCAGCTGGATGAGTCGACCAAAGGAGCCGCAAAGGGTCCCAGTGCCTGGAAGGTCCTCAAAAATATTTACCTAAATGAAGGAGGATGGCGTAAAGGAGTCTTCAAAGGATGGGGAATAACCTTGGGAAGAGAAATCCCCGGATTCGGATTTTACTTTAGTACTTACGAAGTCCTCACTCGAGGTATGCCTGTACATAGTACATTTAGCAACTATATTATTTAAGTAGATTTTACGTAAGAGCAAATTTATATGTTCCATCATAATGCACAATCCCCGGAGCTACATTATAGGCTCCTTGCGTAAGTATATGCTGCGGGATTCCAAGAATTTATACAGAAGCATTAGGAATTTACATGAGTCCAGAATTAGCATTAATTTTCTCTGTTGAGCTCATTCCGCCCACGATGGAGTAAAAGTTCATGAAGCCTTGGAGATATTTAATCAGAGCTTGCTTGTGTTGACGGTTGTCCTCTGCTTGTGTGCTTATCAATAATAGAGCTTCAAGTAACAGGTAGCCTATAGTTAATGCCTGCTAAGTGAGTAGATTTGTCCATGTAATAATTTATTTGTAACTTTGCCAGGTGGTAGAGAAATAACTACACCGGAGATGTTGATGGCTGGAGGGATGGCCGGAGTAGTTTCTTGGATTACTTGTTTTCCCATGGATGTAGTGAAAACACGTATCCAGTCCGATACTCAGGGTAAATACACGGGTACGGTCGACTGTTATCGGAAGACCCTCGCTTCCGAAGGCTACCGGGCCTTCTTCCGCGGTTTGAATTCTTCCGTAATTCGTGCTTTCCCTTCGAATGCAGCCACATTTACTGCTGTCACTTGGATCATGAGGTAAGTGGATGTGGGGGTTAAGATGAAAAACGTTTCTTGCGACAGCAGGAATCCAGCATTGATGCTACGGTCTCAGAATACACAAATATTTAGACCTTTTCCTTATCCAGCCCCATAGTCTTTTAAATGAATCAACTTCCCTGGATGTTATTTTACGGGGGTTGTTGATGGAACTGTCAATATAAGACTTTGATCAGGTTTCATTAAAACTTTTGGGGAAGTATTGCCTATCTCCGGTTAATCCCATTTTGACGTCACCATTCGACGGAAGTGCTCCGAAGCTTGTGGTTGTCTATAATGTCTAATAGGCAGGGATTATGCAGGTTTTCGAGAGGGTTGAACTTGAGAGCGGTAAAACCCCAGTGGATTGACAGTCGTTAGTATGCATTAGGTTTCGCTCAATTTTCCCTTTGCATTCACATTTTTCCGTGTTTGTATGTTAGAGAGAGAGAGAGAGAGAGAGAGTATCGCAAATTGAAAAGTTGTCTTCGATGCCTTCGTTGCTCCTGGCAACTCATTGAACTGCGACTACTCATACTAGAACCCATTAAAATGTAAACATAACTATATTGTATATGCAGTTTTTAACCCAATTCCATAAAAGATAATAGCAAAATATAGGCTTTTGAATCGACTTGTCAAGCTATAAGTATTAGGTTCTTTCCTCCTTTGAGGCAAAATATAATACAAGTATATAATACAAGCATTAGATACAGGGAGTTGCCTAGATGATTTCTGAGAATTGGCAAGCGTGGTCTGCAGCTTTAAATCGAAAAACAATTTCAATAATGTGTAACGATTTGCTATACAGATTAGCAGAACAGCACGAAAATAGTGTGGGAGACAAAAGGAACAGTTTGGACATTCTTCTGGAGCAATGGGGCGCCGTTTCAGGGAAAGTGGTCGAGTCCCTCCAATTAAAAACTCCGCATTACTCCTTCCTGCCGTTGGGAAACTCTCCGGCAGAATATAATAATGTTTTCCAGCAACATCACAGTTTTTTCCACTCGAGTGTATTTCAATTCACCAAGACGACAGTCCTGGATCTAGTTACGGAGTTGAAAAGAGGAAACGGACCCCAACATTCCACTCCATTAGAAGCAACTGAAGAGCCGGCTCTGATTTCAAATGTCAGTTTTGGGCAAAACAACGTCAGTTCCTATAGTAATGAGCCAGTGGAGGAGAGGAAAAGTGGGAACCAACTTTTTGGAGTTAGTTCGGCCGTGACTACCGGCGGAGAGGAATCTAGCCTGATTTTCATTGATTCAGCCTCAAATAGTAGCAGCAGCACTGCAAGTTTTCCAGGGACACCGACGCCCACGAAGAATGCAGAGATTCCAGTCAAAGCCCAAGGAAATTCTCACGGTACAGGCTCACTTCCGGCGGATTTAAGTATTCTGGCTGAAATACTTGACTTGCCTTTGATTGTCTTGGAAAATTCCTTAGACGGGAAACCAATTACTTTGTTTAATATCATTCTAACTTGGTTAATGCAGAAAACTCCTCTAAGTTTATGCAGATGCTTATCTGCCTTTGATCAATGTGTCTGTCTAGCTAGATGAAAGATATGATCCAACAAGACTATATATGTCATCTATATACTTATCATGTAGTTTTATACTACTGTGCCCATAATTAGAAATCTTCAGATTGACACCCATATAAAAGAAATATAACCAAAAGGTCATACATCAATTGAGGTATAACTTTGGTACACTGCGACACTTACATTTACAAGTCAAAAGTTGTAAAATATTTATTATTGGACTTAGTTGTGGTCTTGAATTTACGGTGCTATGATGTAAATAAGTATACATATCTATATACTAAAATAACATTAATTTGTAAGGTGATCTTTTATTTCATCTAATTTGAATTAACACATTTGTTTTATAATTGACTTTTCATTCGATTGCATGCTTTACTGTAGCTAATACTCGGGCAAGTTTATTGTCCTTGTATTGTTATTAGTTATCCTAAATATTTTAATAACACTATTACTAAAAATCTTGATGTAAGAAGTAACTTTATGCTCTCAAGGTTAGGCATAGATGTCTGAATTAAAAGCAAAAAAATCAATAAAGCAAGCAAAGTTTTATTCCCCTGGTTTCCTTCGTACATTCTTGGATCTCATCATGCTACCCACGTCTTGTGTACTTCCCGTTACCTTTGATTACACTCCGACTAGGCTCGATGGGTAAGCAAGTTCTGGATAGGGCTTATTTTCTTCCCTTATATATTCAAGAATAATACAACAAAAAGTCTCAACTCAGTAAATATGTTCTATACCCTTCGAGAAAAATGCTTTTATTATAAAAAAGGATTTTTGTTCTGACTTAAACCCATCCCAAGAGGATTGACCATCCGTCCGTCCTGTATTCAAATACATTACACTGACTTCAACCTTTAGTAGAGATACACATATATTACAAGATGATTTTACATTTTACATGCTAGATGTTGATACCTTGTATTAGTAATGGTTGTAACAACAATTGCTGTGCTCGGGTAGTTTGCTCAGAGATTTTGAAAAGTTAATACATCATATTTATCCCAAGTCCCAAGTTGACTAAATGGTCGATTGCACCTGTTTCATACCCCAGCTCCTTCAATTTCCAGTGTACATTTAAAAAAAGGCCTGTGTTTGCATGCATGGATTTAGCCCTTACATGTCTCCACATAATTTTCACACTGTATAGGTTCCTTTAAAAAGGGTTGCTGTAAAAGACCAAGTTGGGGAATAAAAGACTTGGCAGCATGTATCGTAATGGAAAGGTTGCTATTTAAAACTATAAAATAATACTTTTAATACTCAGCCATAGAACAATAGTGTATTACACATCTCCAAGACACTCCATAATAGCTGTGACAACCTATAGAGCAATACAGTTCATATGTGGTTAATTCTCAAAACATGTTTTCTATACTGACTGTCTTCCTATTTAACTATATGCTCAGTCACACACACATCCATCCTTCACACAGAGTCAATGTTTTGAAATGCATTTGTGTATGTCTTGCCCCTGGGGAAGTCTTTTACAGTCTTGTCGAGTTGTTCCTTCCCCTTAAACCAAGTCGGACCCTGAAAGTGAAAGGCTTTACTGAAGAAGCTTAAGTAATACAACAGTGTAAGGAACAGGCGAACCTGTTAAACTATGATTACTGGTACATCTTTGTGTGAAGAGAGGGGATTTCTGTATAGTAAATGCTTTTAGTTTCCATATTACATGTCATTATAGCCAGCATACAAGATTATTCCTATACGTAAAACTCTACTGCATACAACTCTTGTTGTTAGTACACAAGTATCTGTATATGTGACGACTGAAGACGTCGACCATGGACCTCCTTATACGTTTTCATGTAGCCGTGACCTGTAATGTAGTAACGCTGTAACACATCCTTCCTTAATTCCTTTATATCGGTTTACCCACATGGAGATTGAGATTTCGTCGAGACCTCGTCTTGTATATGCAGAAGCCCTATAAGTGCACTTAACAATCATACCGCTTACCTTACAACACCCGGGAAGAAAATGATGACTGGTCTTGTGGAAATCTCAATACCTGCACACTGCACTACTATGCGTGTACTTGTACATCTTTCGTCCTTGTAATGATACAGGGAAGTATATATGTATGTGTATCTATAGAGCAGCAATTGATATGAAGTAAGCACTTGTAGGTAAAATCATACGGAATAGACACTTGTAGAATATGAAATAAGATGGTACTGTATATCGAAATAATACCAAAGGAAAACAAAAAGGAGCTCTGTTTGGGATGCAGCAGTGTGTACAATTGCCCAGTGCACATCTAGAGAGATGATTATGTAAATAATACAGAAGGGATTTTTTGTTCAGGTAGGCAGGAGTTAATAAAAAAGATCCTATAAACAATAGAATGGAGTATATAAAGTTTATGTGTTGTTGTTCATTATATTGTATGTAGCTTTACAGTATATGTACACTCCTGTGGCGTGAATCCATAGCAAACTAGCAGACCATCATACCACCATAAGAACTGAAGACAACAAGAAAGAAAGGTTGAAAAACACCAGGGGAAGACCTAAAGAGTATATATACGTGAGGGTTGTCTCCCATGCAGTCAGGAGTAAAAACTTGAAGGAATTGGACATTCTTATGTTGTTTCCTCAGGTGTTTCATCTTTGATATATACGTATACGTCGACTGATTCAGACGTATTATAGGGTGCCAATGAGTGTGAATGTGACGACCAAGAGTTTCCTTCTCTCTCCAAAGTTTTTACATTCATTTTAGTGTGTAGATTGTAGTTTAATACCGCTCTAAATAAACTTCCCTTTCAAGGGATTAAGGCTGTTTACAAGTGTTTCATGCTGTCCATACACAGTATTAAATATATTAAATAATGTCTGTTCCAAATCCAAACGAATTTCGGACGGGGGGCAGCAGCAATAATTCCGAAGATCTCAATTATATCCCAGGCCCGGGCGGACCCGGGCCTGGAGGAGCAAGTAAGGCTCCAAGTCGACATGGTCCAGTGGACATTGCTCGTCTTTCACACACTGAGTTAGTTCAAAGGGTGAGAAAATTGGAAGCCGATTTACTCAAGCTTGCTTCAGATCATAATCATTTGATAAGGGAAGCAAATCATCGTATTCAGGTATATTTTTATTACGAATTGTAATAAGATAAAATTTTTATCTTCATGGTTTTTTCAGTAAAATATTCTCACATTAAATGAAATTATGTGTAATAAGTATATACTTATTGCTATTACACACGTACAAGTGTGGTATATTCAGTTTAGGCAAAAAAAATTTAAATATTAATAGTTGATATGTATTGTGTGGGCTGTAAAATGGAATGTAAATGTTTAAAATTACCTTACGTACTTTCCTTGTGAGGTTAGTGAGATGTACACAGTAGCTAAAGCAGTATTAGTGGTCATCGGAGTCATTAAATTCAACTTTTCAGTTCAGAAGGAAGTTAAACTGCATGCGAATGCTATTATTTTAATGAGTCATTAGATCATCTTGGGTACGGAATTCATTTATGATAATAAGGATAAGTCAGCAGTGAATAATTTGATTAAAAGTCAAGTAACCCTTAAGGAATTTCAAACCGTTAGGCTGAAGTAATTGCCATTAGTCATGCACAATATACTCACTTTATGGCGTTACTCACCTTAACATTCCAATGTTAAGACTGCATAAAATATACATGCGTAAGCAGATGTTATTTGGATTGTAAAATAATATTATTAGAATGTGAAAATAATTTTTTGAATAGTAAATCTTTAAATATTCAGTAAATCTTTTTACTTGTATGTTTATTTAATTTTTCGCATACTCATTTGTAATGCAACGCATGATGACTTGTATTTAAATAGACGTAATATCTTAAATAATATATTTCTCCAGGCCCAAACAACTGAAATTTCGACCTTGAACGGAACTATTAAGAGACTGGAAGAGGACAATACCGAGCTTCGCGATTTATGCTGCTTCCTTGATGATGACAGGTATACAGCTTTTAAGCCTTTTGCTGCCTGTACGAGGAATACTGACAATTTAATGAAATTTCTTTATGAATTAGTTTACTTACTGAATGTTGCTTTAAACGAGAGGAAAAAATCTTTTAACGTATGATTGCATGTGTATGTTATTATATAAATAATCCGTTATTTAATTTCTGTGGTATACAGACAAAAGGGAAGGAAACTGGCGAGAGAGTGGCAACGATTTGGTCGATACACAGCTTCCGTCATGCGACAAGAGGTTGCAGCTTATCAGTCGAAACTTCGGGACCTAGACACGCGACAGCAGCAGTTGGTTTCGGATAACATGGAATTAAAAGTACGTCAACTTTGATTCTCGTGATGATTTTACACAGTCAACTTTCCAAGCTCTTTTTTGGGCTAATTCTTTGATGATGAATTATATGATATTTAATTCTATTGAACTTGCAAGTGAAAATCCTAAGGCCGTTTCATATCCGGCATGCGATATACTCTGCATGTATTTCCAGTTTGAATGTTCACAAAGAAAATTGTGTCCAGATTATAATTCATTGCGTACTTTGACGACATGAATGTTATGCACATGAATTCCGGTGGTCAAATATTGGTTTTTAATGCAATGAACACCTTGAATGATGCAGGAATTATGCTTATACTTGGACGAGGAGAGAAATCAAAATTCATGTAGTCAGTGTGGAGCAGCCTTTCGTCGTGATGACGGCGATGGTAGCAGTTCGAGTACAAATCCCGCAGAAGAATACGTTAATAATATTGCAACCGACTCAGCCTTTAGTAATACCAGCTCAAACAGTATCCAAGGGAACCTTACCGACAGAGACGAGGCTAGCACTGGAATTTTAAGTGGTAATTTCACATTTTCTCCTTCTGAATTTACCCAGTCTTACAACTTTCATTCAATCTTTTGTGATCAAACAAATGTGCGAAACTCAAATACTAATGTAAAATAACTATATGCTACGATCTGGATGCAGATGAGAGAGGAATATGAATAGAATCACCTGAATGACAATGTATCTTATTTGGATTATAGCGAAAGAATCTATTTTTCACTTTTTATCAGCTAAAATTATGGACTACGTAAAACGGCTGGAAAGGCGAGTGAGTGAGTTGGAGAAACAAGACACAATATCTTGCCCCGAATCCGTCCTCAATGCTCTTCAAGTACTTCAAGTGTGCCAAGGACTAGACGACCATGATATTGGTGATCAGGAGAAAGCTCTTGTTCGTCAAATGTGCAATGTAAGAATGTTTTATCTCTTTGTTTACACTGTTTTGGACAATTTACGATAATAATTCTTCTTGTAAATAAAAATACATACAAAATAGTAATTTGACAATCTTTGCTTTAGGTGGTCTGGAAAAAACTGGAAGACAACCCTAACCTCTGAGTTCTAACTACGTGACTCACAGTGTAAATAGCAAGTAAGCGCACTAGGTGCAAAAGATTGAATTTTTGCAGACAAAAACGAAATTCAAAATATATTGTATTCAAATAACTTCAACCCTTTATAAGTTGTAAAAACAAAACCCCACCTTTTTTCCAGCGTGGAGAACTTACTTTTACCGTCAATTTTTGTTTATCATTTATATAGTAAATATTATAGGTTTATATTTAAGATAAAATGTGCGTTACGTGCCTTTACTGATTATTCAAAAATTCTGCAAATAGAGTGGTAAATACTACAATAGTTATTGTAGATAGCACAGAAGTATTATTTTAGAAAGCAGCAAGTGGTTTTATTTTGCATGAGCTTAATGATGAGCATAACCGCTGCTCAAAAGCTCGATAAAAATGTATAACGAATTATTTTCATCGAAAACAGGATAAAATGTAATGCCGAATTTAATCATGCAAAAGGGGTCTTATGTATCAATTAAGTATTTAAAAAAAGTTTCCTATTCGCTTGTAAATACGTTTAGTATACCTCATCAATTTATACACTGGGAAAAAACAGCATACATAAAGGAAGTATAAGAACAAGGAAAACGATCATTACTATAATATGTAACTATTGTCCTTGGAATCTGTATAGAACGGAGAAAATACGAAAGCTAGAAGCAGAAAGCTTAACTCCGAATATTTTTTAATGACAAACAAGCCCAAATCTTACATTGTAAGTACTTGCAATAAGAGCAACGTCTACTGTTTTAAAATTCAATGCTTGTTTACATTTTTCAATAAGTATTTTAATAACTTTGGAAAAAGTATCTGTTGCTAAACTTGTAAAATATGATAGCCGAGTGAGAAGTTTTTCAGTGAACTTACAATTATTAATAGGTTTCCTGCTTGTACTATCAGAATATTCTCGTATGATGAGCATGTAATCGAAAAATCAGTTTTCAAGTATAATGAAGTTACATCCAAAAAACGCGAGTAACTATAGTTCTTATTATTTAGCCTTGTTTAAAATCTGTTATACAATCTCAGAAGTTCGATAACTATATGGAATAATAATGAGCCGCTACTAATGCACACACAACTTAATAATTGGCTCCATTCAGTAATTATATTAAATGTTGGTGTCATTATTGGCGGCAGTTATCGACACCATGTTAAATATTTTATATGTTATTCACATATGTATACATATGATTGTAGCCTCAAATCCAATTTTATGTACATGTATGTATAGATATGCAATTTTCAAGTGTACTTAAATTGTCCGTACAAATGTGAAAAGTATATTCGAAATAAAGATAAATACAACGATGATTGTGGGCTTGATTAATATCGCACCTGCGAAGGATTGATTGTTGTGACTTGTTTGTGAAGCTTGAAGCTTGCACATTCATAAAAATCTGTAAAAATGGTTCCTGTTGTCATTAGAAGAGTTTGAAGAAGTAGAAATGTTGGTTTATTGCTATTACTTTGAAGTATTCATCGAGAATATTACACTTATTGCTAAATTGTTTGACATGATTCTAACGTATTTACTTCTATGTATCCACATACAATAAATCTCTCAAACGTTCCTCACGCTCCGAGAATTAACTGATCAAAAGAATTTCCACAATGGAATAATGAAAACTTCTGGTTCCATAATTTGTTTTACTAAAAGTTTTATATCTAAAAATAACATTTATTATACAAAAGCTCGGCTGCTGTATGTATATTTCTATATTATATACTGTCCGTATAACGCTATATATCACTAATTTACTATACCCCATTTGAGTTCATTATGTCCCTGTCAATTGGAAGACTCCGTTTTCTTCAAACCCTTTCCCCTTCTCCGTGTCACTTGGGGAAACATTATTTATGTCATCATAATTATCTTCTTTTGGAGAGTCAGTCTGGTTGATGCTGCCAGCAACTGGAACTCCTCTGCAACCAAACTTACCGAAAGTAAAACCCGCAATGAAAACGTACAAGAAACCTAAGATGGCGAAGCAGCTGCCGTAGACCAAAAACTGCTGTGGTTCTTTAAGCGCCAAGCCGGCACGGTCTGCAACAACAAATGTGAGGATTGTTTGGAATGCGAGTGCAACGAAGGTGTTGACACCGAAAATGAGTCCATAACTGTCTTCACTGATGACCTGGGCTACCTCGGCGCTATTATAACATGATAATATTTAAATATTGCTGACATCAAATAATTCAATATTGTTATTATTACTTCTTTACGATAATTACCTGGCTACTGTGATTGTAACTTGGAAAATAGTTCTGAAGATTACATAGCACACATATGCTACGACCATTTGTTCTGTCTGTGAGAGTAAAATTAGAGCAAGCCCAGAGATTATAGAAGTAATACTGAGAAATACATCCCCCCATTTATTCCATGGAAGTTTGACATGTCCAAGGCCCAAAACCAGTATGGCACCTGTTAAGATTTGTGTCTTAAATTATTTATGTTCTTCCTGCTTATTATCACAAGCTTATATCGTGTAAAAAATAAATTAATTCTTTGTAACTACAGCTTACTCAATGCAGTGTGAGTCGCTTCAGCTGCACCATTATACTTTGTACCAGTATTGTACTCTGGTATGGTTTCCCACATAGCTTGAATAAAGTTGATAATTTGCAAGTGTCCGGCTGTAGCAATTGCCCACCAAACCGACCATCTGATTACGTAACTATTAGTGAACGCAGTTTTGAAATCCCTCCATAAAATCGGGTAAGCTGTTTTGACCCGCTCCACTACTGTCAGTTTCTTTTGCCTCGAATTATCATTCTCATCCTCTCGGTAAAAATAAATAGATTGCTTCACACCAGGAAGAAATAATGAGAATATAAAGGCTGTTGACACACATGCTAAGGAAATGTAGTTGAGTTCATGATAGTTCATCCATTCATTGTCAACCAGAATCTGAGCTGTAACTGCGGCGAAAAACCTTCCAATTAAAATTGCGCTGTAAGTGTATGATGTAACCTTCTTGTATTTATCTTTGTCCACTTTCGCGTAAATATACGTGTAGTAAGCAACTTCTGTGGAACAGGCCAAGCCGTAGAGAACTTCTATGAACTGCAAAGTGACGTATAGAATATATATTTATACGTTGAATTCTAATCTTAACTTACTTGAAATATATTTTTCCACATCTTCTAATACATCTTGTGTATTTATATTTTTTGCTTCCATAGGAAATAAAAAAAATTCACCATCAATGATGTAAGTCCTTGACCCCAGATCATGATTATCCAGGTTGCCACGTAAGCGGAGCCCTCCAATATAACGACCGAACGATAACGTAAGAAGTCAGTCACCAAAAATACAACAGCCAAGGTGGCCAAGTACGAGTAAGTTGATACCGGATATGCATCATGCACTAGCTGCAATTATTAGAATTGATTAAACGCTACAAAAATATTTTAGGGCATTGTTGCGATAGTAAAAACAAAATAAAAAATATAGAACTGATAAGAAATTCAGATATGTAAGTATTTAAATACATTTTAACAATTTGTACTCACCACATCTAGTGTAATGTTTTTATAATCTATAATATATTGTGTAAAATATGATTCGGAAGGACGAAATTCCTTGAAGAGCCCAAAGCCGCAGAGGATTAATGCAGTCCATTGCCACTTTTCCATGGTGCTTTTTTATTTAAAGCAAGTTTTACTTGCAGACTGTAATTTGCTTATGCTTTTTGAAATTCCTTGTAGTTCCGTGTCAGATCCACTGTCAGCAAAATAATGTTTTCACCGTCCCTGCAGGGAATTATTGAAAATGCCGGAATGAAATTCGTAAGGGATAAGGACTATTGCTTCACTCAAAATGTTCATTGGGCTCGTGACTGCTGATGAAATTCCCGGGTATTCTACACTTCTTCGACCACTCCGGCAAGAGGAAAGGCGTGACGTGCTTCATGTGAATCAATACCGATTGTGAGATTCCCGTATAGTAAAACCAGCGGAGGATCTTTTTTTTGTGTCGTACTTCTGGACAAAGTGAACACTTAATTTTACACGATGATAGGAAGCCTTTCGGCTTTCATGAACTGATGACGTTCGGTTATTTCATAGTATTTATTGAATACTGAGTACATAGAGATACTTTAAATAGCATATTACATGTCGAGAATACTTAATTCAAGTATCTGTTTTGTATGTGCACTTGGAACTGTAGACAATTTTGATCAGTGTTAGTCCATAATATACTTTATTTCCCGTGGATTTCAACTACATAAATTCCATTCGTATTCAGTTTCGCTATCTTCCATCGTCAGACACAGAAACAGCAGCGTTAGTATATTAGTAAAACATGCAATCACAACCTCAGCTATAGAAAAGTACAGACAGGGCAATTGGCTTCTGCATGCACCTGATTATGTTACAACTAATAAATAATAATAATGGCAGGACTCAATATTTGCACGTGCAAATTAAAAATTATATAACTGTGAATTTGCAAGAGGTGTCAAATTCATGAGATCGTCTGTCCGAGTAAGTAGGTAATACGTATGCTCATACATGTATGTACATAGGTATGTATGGTAAAAGTTCGCAAAATAAATAAAAACAATCGTATCAGCGACTACATGTGCAGTCTGAACCGGATTGCACCATTGCTTCTACAAATAACAATCACTTCCCTAAAGCCACCAAACCAAATTGATAACTGGTCTTTGAAAGAACTTGGTATGAACAGGAATTATTAGGTAGTCCCTTATCATTCTTGGTGTAAGCCCAGTGATTAAACTTTTAGGTAAATATATATACATGGCATCCCAGAGACAACGAAAGTATTTTCAAGATTATGTTACATGCTTTAACGTGCTTATAGTGACGTACTTACATAAGTTTTATTGTTAGATAAAATTAAACTTTAACGGAACATATTCCAATCGAGAGCAACACGCAGTCTGATTGATTCTCATTACGCAATACTGTAATTCTATACTGCACAAGCTCGGCAACATTAATACATGAACGACTGAACGACATGAAGTATATACATATAAGTATAACGAATATTAACTTCAAAGCTCTACCAATTGTTTAATTGGAAATGCTTATGTTCGAAGTATTTATCAGCAATTTAATATAACTTGGTATTTTTCTATCAAGCAATTAAAGGCGCACGTGTGATATTTCTATAGAACTATTTCTATTGAATTTTAAATAAGTACAGAAAAAGTTATGCCATAGCTTTCAGCCAACTTGAGCAATACATACGCTGCTTGATTATTCATATGATTGAGCATGCATAGTAGTACATTTCTAATATTATTACAATATGATCTTAAAATTATAAGAATCGTGTCATCTCCGTTGTTTATCGTTCACAAAATTACACACTTTATATGGGATGGGGTGATGTGTTCCCCATCTCATCTATAGGTATATACTTTGAAAATGCTCTTTAAATATCGCTCCTAATGTACACATTCATTAGGATATTATATGTATACTTACATTATACTATTGACACACATGTGCGTATATACTCTACGTCCTTAATTGCCTTATACCAAGAAACCCATGGAATGTTAAACCGGATTTTCGTAAACTGGCGTCATTCCGTCAAATAATTTTTTTTACATTTTAGCTTAAGCTTATGTAAGCCCATTCAAACTCATTTAGCGCATTTTGATAAAACTTGAAAGAAAGCTGTTTTCAATCTTTTGTTACAACGTCTTTAAGAGGCATCCGATCGAAATGAAAACGTACAGGGATATTATTTCTATACTCGCAATCAACTGAATTAGCCACATATCTAGAAAATACTTGTTTTAGTCAATTATAGTAAAGTCACTGATAACAGATAAGCACAATACAAAATACAAAACCATGAACATGAATTAAAACACGATGCTCTTTATGCAACCTGCAAAAGGAGCATGATGAGACTTTTATTAGATAAAAATCAACTTTAATCAAGTAAATATTCGATGCATGGTATTACGAATTGCAAAAGCAGGTACCAGCACCATCTGAAAGGTGAAATATCAAACATTCTAAGCAAACAGCTTTGTTTTAATATTTCGATTTCGATGCCGTGGCCCGTACCAAATATTTGTGTTTGTGAAATAAAATGTGTTTGTTATGAAGTAAATTATTCTGTTCTGTACTCTAATATTGGCTAAGATTTTGCACATTTGCACACATTTACTGATGAGAACTGAGGATAACAAATCTTTATCGCTGTAATAAACTGTAATTATGCATATTGTAATTTAGAAAGATAAGTAAATCTTCATCTTGTAATTTGACTGTGTTTATCCCTATCAGTCTGCTGGATAGTGTTAATTGTTCTTTTTGTTCCATAATTTTACAATGTAGATTTTTGAAAAATCTGCATCAGTAAAATATGTGATATTGAGAGTATTTTTACGGCACAAGTTCCTTAAAAATAAGTAAGAAGTGTATGCCCAAGAAGAATTTCATAATCACAAGCAGTTCAAAATCGATCTACTACAAGTTAATTATATAGTTGTGGCTTGTAACTTAGATGATACAAGTTCAGTATTGTTGTCCTTTAACGAAGTTGCCAGTTGAGAAGCCAATTCCTAGAAGTTTTAACAGCGAACGAGCAGATTAATTAAGTTTTGATTTGTATGGTGGACTGGGTTACACATGGAAGTAACTGTCGTAAATATTATTGACTGACCAAGATTTGCAGTGCTAATTGCTCATTGACTTATTTTCTTTTTAGTAGTATGACATGACCTCTAAATACTTCCTGATTTCCATTCCCTGAATTTCAAATCCGATTCGCCATGTCAGCTGATGAGTCGAGAGGCTCGGGAGGAGATCTGTGCAAGAGATTTTATAACCCTGACGAACATTTGGGACTTAACAGCGCACTGCTCTCTGGAGATCTGCCTGCAGCGATCGAAATATGTATTCGGGATGGAAATT
Source organism: Lipothrix lubbocki (assembly GCA_034696945.1). Taxonomy (NCBI): domain Eukaryota; kingdom Metazoa; phylum Arthropoda; class Collembola; order Symphypleona; family Sminthuridae; genus Lipothrix; species Lipothrix lubbocki. The sequence continues at coordinate 92,456 of JAQGAK010000205.1, forward strand.
GGTGTGAAGCAGTCATATTAGCGGCTAGTGTCTCACCTGACATGGCCACACGGGTTCGGAACAGATATTTTGAGGTAAGTATTTCATTACCGTAGAGTATTTAATTTTGGTAGTGTCGCTGGTTCTTAGTTTTCATTGTACGGATTTTTAACTTTTAGGCGTGCAAAGGAAGTGACACCGTGGATATTGTCCGCATTTTTGCAACTGGAGACTGCAAACACCTTGTGGAGAAGAGCGATTTGAAAGAATGGGAATCAGTTTTAACCACTATTTTTGCATATGTAACAGACGACACTGCGATTGAAAAATTTGTGGGTGAGCTAACTTTTGTGATTTGAAGTTGCATCATCAGTTGTTCGTAATCATGTACCTATGTGTGTGTGTGACATTTTGTTTTCGGGCAGAAACTCTTGCAAGAAGACTGGAAAGCGTTGGAGATTTGAGAAGTGCTATGGTTTGCTATATTTGCCTGGGAAAAGAAATTAACATTAATGAGTGCTGGGCGAAACTGAAAGCATCTAGTATTTCTGAAGATACTGCTGTGTATCTGGTATTTTAGTTCTACATTTTTCTTTACCATAACTAGTTACATTAATTTGGAAGCCATGTATCATTATACTTTTTATTCTTCAATTAAATTATAAAGAGTACCAAAGCCGCTGCTTTATTGAAGAAATCTTTTGCGGCTAAGGGTTGCAAGGGAACAGGCATCAAACCTGTTCTTTGCGCGCCAAATGTGGCTCCACCCAATGTACTTCTGCCTGCAAATCATATGCCGTCAACTCAAGCAGATTCACGCCGCGTCGTAGATGGTGCTGCCTCTAACCAATTCCCTCTTCCGGCGTGGAACGGGTATACGGTACCGCCTGGGAATTTTCGGGTAACTATGGTTGTTAATACTTTAATATACTTCTACATTATTATGTAGTTTTTAAACTTTGTTATCCGGATGGTTGTCCAGTCGTCAGGTCCATTTCTGATTGGGCCTCCATGCGTGCTTCCTCCACCGCCCGGTAACAACTTCATTATCCAGGGGACCAACGTTCAGCAGCCACGTTTGGGAAGTAATGTTGTGATGGTGACTGCTAACCCTTTCGGTCATCCTCCTGTCCCGTTTAATAATGAAAGGTTTTGTAAACCAAATGGCGGTCCGAATCGGGAAGCTAGTAACCACTTCGTGCAAGTTAGTTCGATGCCTAACTTTAATGGAAGATCAACGGGTCCTCAATTTTCTCCCCAAATACCATTAGCACCTCAGACTCTATTTACTCCCGTTAATCATCCCGAGTCTCCAAAATTATCTGGTTTTTTATCTCGTCTTCAGTCTCCAAAATCTTCCTCTAATTGTAAGTCTTCGACGTTGCCAGGGTTTCTATCTAGACTTCAATCGCCAGACATCTTCCAGCCACCACAAACGAAAGATTTTTCAGACAGCCCAATATCGGACACCCCATTGTCTGAAATATACAGTCCTGATGCAACGGAATTTTCGCCTCTTGTACCATCGTTGCAATCCAAGTCGACTCCGTCAGAATCTTTGGACTTAAGTTCGACAGTAAATGAAGATATTACTGATTTCATGAGCACTGAGGAGAGTGCACTGATGCAGTTTTTGAAATATGTCAAAACGATGTATTGCACAAAGGAGGATGTACAGTATGATATAAGATCAGACGCTGAGCAAATTTTGGCCGAGAAAATTGATTTCTGGAATAACAAATTTTCTGAGGAATGATAGGTTAGTTTGATTGAAATAGTTTTTCAATCATTTTGTTTGGTAAACATTAGTTTGGGATCTTTAAATTTACATTCCTGTATATTTCTCCAGTTGTTGATGGATATTAGTAGTTTTTCGGCCTTCTCTGTCGATAGTAGAAACGTAGTCATAAGCACCTATTATACTAACGTTGATTTCTTCGTTCTTGATAAATAATTGCTCCTTAATGCATCTTCCTTTCAAAGTTTAATCTTCGTAGTTACATATTCGTTTTTTGTATTTCGACGGTGTTAATAAACAAGAGCAAATTTGTACAACTGTACTTAATGATTATTATTTAGAACATGTCTTGTAAGAGTATCTTTAATTATCTAAGTACTTCAGCGCACGTTGTGATTTTTGAAGTTAACATAAATTGAGTTATTTGGTAAATTAACTATGAATAGCGATGTAATATCTAACACCACCCATCTTCAAACATAACTACAGTATTACTCTTGAGATATAGTCGTCGATGTCATGATTATTTTGAAATACCTACCTATAAGTGTCATAACCTGCGACCGACAGCTATACCTTCCTAATTATGGTGCAACATTAAAGAAAAACATGTTGTCATTGTTGATAAAATACCTTTGTGCTGCCGTTGAAGACATGATAAATTTGTACTTGATGCCGAGGAAAGAAAACCCAACCCAAATGAATGACAACTACGGATCCTTTTATTAATCATTACGCTCGTAATCCGTATAAGTCTTAGCAAAGGGTAATACGATAATGTTAGTAGGTTAAGTAGTAAAAGCGAACTTCAAGTAGTCAACAATAGGTCACAGCGTCGTAATTCCAAACAGTATATCTAATTAAATTTGGATGTATAAATACTGAAACTGTCAATGCACAGTATCAGTCAACAGCATTACGTTGGGGCGAAAAATAAGAATAACTGTGTTTGAAAGTTTGCAGACTAAAACTAGAAGATTTTATTTTGAAATCATGAAATTATTGCTAGTTACAATACTTGTAGGCTCGCTAGCCTTAGCTCTAGCAGCAAATTCATCATCCATAGATACTTTGCAAAGTTCTAGCCAGCAGCTTGAAATCCGAAAAGTTCCATTGCAAGGTTCTGGTTTATCTAAACACCAGAAATCTTTAAGAGTAAGTCCTGTCGACAAGGGACAGGTGACTGTGGAGAGCTTAAACTCCGACCCAAGTGAAATTACAGAAGAGACCGAGATGTTGGAGAGGATTGGCTTCAGTAAATCTAATGTCAACAGTAATAATACCATTGCTGCTGCGGGAACTGGACATTTCGGACGCGTTGCTGAAAGTAAGTAAAAGCAGTATTGTTTACGATTGATGTAACTCGATTGTAAGGGTAAATCGGAGTATAAACCCACATTTATTATTAATTTAATGTAATGTGTTGAGTAAAAACCTTCGGAAATTTTATTTATTTAGCTTTTGCAGCATTGCCGGTGCCAGTTTTGTATCATCAGCAAGAAACATTTCGTAAACCTTTGAAGCCATCAGTTGTTCATCGTGATCCTCACGCTCACTTTGACACATATGATATTATCCGGACTCAAGACTACGATCGCCACCATCAATTATATCCAACATCTATTAAGGTAATACAAGCAATTTATCTCAAATTTTACTTGGTAAGTCAATACATAATAGGTATGTAGATATCTTCTTTCTTATAAAAAGCTCATGTGGGGCATGATGAGATATTCATTCATGAGACAAAAATTAGCCATTTACTTAGTAGCTTTTTAATTTCAATAACAAATTTCTTAAGGATGGAAACCTACATGATACAATTGCAGTTGATGAACACGGTCACACTTATGGATACGGACACCACGTCACGAATTATGTAAGAGACTATAGACAATCAGTTGCACTTTTATCATGCACCCGCTATTGTGAATACCGTGTAGTCCTTATGATCAATTAGTATTGTTCATTCGTCTAGTAAACTATTCATATAAGTATAAGTACTTTGAATTATCACCTTATGAAATGAATTGTACTCAGGATTTGTCAAAACCTTACAATTACGATGTTCATGTAATACCCGAATGCGCTCATAAGAATCGATTCTATTACAACTTGACGTTCTGCTTGGAGGACAGTTATTATCCAACGTAAGTCCCTACATCCGGACGTTTTCCTTACATTCTTTCACGTATTATTAGGCGATGACAACTTGTATAATGACCGTATTGTTAATGCAAATATTTTCCTTTTCAAAGAGAATCTATTCTTTGGGCAATACGACAAGCAGGCTCTCAAGCTGAGAAACTGCTAAGTGACGTTACTTACCAGTCCGCGGATAACTTGGTTGACGGTCTTACAAGGGCAGAGGAAGAAGATTACACTTACCAGCATTATTTTGGAGGATCTCACCACCAACATTTACACTTGGATAAATACAAGCCACCATACCAGTACAGCTATTTAGTACACACCAAACGTGTTTGTGACAATAATTTAAAGTTATAACTAATCATATCATGGTGTGTTTTATTTTTGTAGGGGCTACACATACAGTACTGAATATTACAAAAAAGGTGGATATATTTGTCCATCGGATATTTATTACGCCCGACCAAGACGTGCTATGAATACGTATGGAAAGTGGAAAGTCATTGTGAATCTGGATTACGTTCCTAAAGAGTTCCTGGATCCAATTGATCATGGATATGGATATCTGAAGCATCAAGTCTACACCCAAACGCTGCGGTTGGAGCAGTGCATGTAAGTTGACTCAAACAGAAATAATTAAGTAATTCAATTAAATCCTAAAATTTTTTAAAATTTAAATTGTTTAAATTTTTTCAGATATTCAAATGCTCCTTGTAGCTACATTGATTCACATGTTCAGTCCAGGTGCCTGCAAAAGCATAATTTTGTGAGGTTAGTTGCTTGGACACATGAGCAAGGTCTTCATATCGACACCTTCAAAATGCCAGTTGCCTGTTCATGTCATATAAAACAGCCAGTGCATTTCTACCAGTCGGTTCACCATTATTCCCACCAGAACTCTCCAGGGTACCACTTACGGAAGTAACTGGTAAAGTCAGTTGGATGCAAATTAGTTGGTAGTAATTGAATTTGTTCATGGCAGAGTTGTGGATTTACAACTATCAATTGTAAAACACTTTTATCTATGAATTTTTTCATATTTTTATCGGAGATTCATTTTATTTTGTACTTTTTTACCGTTGGTATTCAATTCTCCTTGGTTGAGATCTCGACCAGAAAATTATACCTAACTAGAATGGTTGGAAAATAATGAATTGAAGTTTGAATAAATATCTATAGGAAATAAAACGTCTTGCTGTTGAGCAGCATAGTTAATTAATTCGCGATTAGATTCATTTATGATGTCAACATCAGCATTGCTTTTGGCAATAACCATAATATATTGAGCACTATAGATTCTAATCATCCTAATGAAAGTAACCTAACACTAACACAATTAAGTTTTATCTTCCTGAGAACCCAAATGTATGGATCTATGTATACTGGGATGTATTATTGCACACTCTTTAGTGTCAGGTCTCCTGTGGGTAACGAAAATCTAGGAATGCAGTCCATCTAGTGCACTCAGGTACTTTTGTTCGATGATAAGTGGTATTAGTTTGTATCTGTCAAAAGAGATGATTATTAGTTTCTAATATTCCAAATATTTGTCAGTAATAATGTCACTGATTTTAATTTTGTTATTCTCACCTAATGGGAATCAACAAGAAAAGAATAACAGGGAAAATCATTTTCACATAGGGCCATGGTACAAACCCGATGGCACACATTATGGCTAACTGTAGAACTTGAAACCCGGTGAATAGATGAACTTTTCGTTGTGGGACTCTCCGTATGTAATGGTTAGGGGGATATGCGGCCTGCAAGAAAATGGTGATGTAAGAAAATCATTTGAGTAAAAGAGACGGACATGACAATTATTCGCATTGAGGAACTACCTGTTCAGTAAACAATAAAATGATTCTTTCAAATAGTTGATTGCCATCCAGAGCAGTAACTGCCATGTACAGAAATAATCCATCAAGAACCGCTACCGGAATGTAGGAAAGCGGATACGGCAGAAGGAAAATAGAAAAACCAATTAGAATGTGGGAGAAAATTCCAGTAAGTCGTGTTTCCCTCACTCTGACGATTCTGGAATCAAGGGAAGTAATCATGAAAATACTGTTGGGTTTTTGGAAATTATTAAAAAATGTAGGATAACAAACTATAGCAATATTAAATTAAATCCATCTACTCACATTTGGTGTACATGACCTTGGTCTACCCGTTCTTCCACATCTGCCAAGTTTCTCATATGAAGTGGTGAGTGAGGAATGGCAGCATGCATCCAGGGAAGAGTGAAGATTGATAAAAATATATTGATGGTTCCCACGACAAAAAGATCCCAGTGATAAGCATGCCCCTTTTTCAGTCTAAATAGCAGTGAAGATCAGCCAAACAGATTTAGCACAAGTTGTTATATAGTGTACAGAAGGTACTAATATTTTCAATTGTAACCTTCTTAACATCTTCTTAGCTACACAAACGTTGCTACACCTTTTATGCTATAATATGCACTAACTTATATGCAATTTGTTATGCAATTTTAGATCGAAATCACTATTTTCATGTACGCAGTTATTATTCACACGTGTACTTACTTATTGCTAGGATTATTAACCATTGCACTGGAAATATTCTGGTCCATCAACATGAGTATTGCCAGGGAAAATCCCAGTCCAGCAGAGCAAAGAACAGCTTCCCAAGGCATATTCTCAATGCGAACTAGCTTGAAGAGATGATTATCGGAATTGTATCGGAAGGGTTCCACTGTATACAGGGAAGTCAAAAGCTTTGGTTAAGCCTTTAAAGCAATTATCATCTCCTGTGAATTGAGTTGTTGTACAGAAACTTACTGTATACATCCTGGAAGAAGAAGGACCCGATTAAGCTAAGTGTGACCACTGCAACTGGCAGAGCATAATCTGCTAGCGCCTCTCTTTTGCTTGCTTGCAAGTACGGACTGACAGAATACATTTTAATAAAATTAATATTGAGTGACAGCATGGGGCTCTAATATATTTCCATTCGACACCAAAGCAGCATCCTTTCAAAAGTAATTTAAGAGGGTCTCACGTTTTATTAAAGTTGTATAATGAGATACCCAGCCACAGCGTTCCAAGCATCAGGAGTAAAAAGAGCAAGCTGCTATCTCTGTGGCATATTCCCATCGATTCCACCGTATGATTCCAACTTGGAATGCTCACAGCTACCGTTCCATTCAACTCTTCCCGTGTCCAGTCTGCTAAAATGGCACACAATCAAATTTCTTCCCCTCTTCAATGTGTTTTTTAAGGCTATGGCATTATAATAAATCAATAGGAAGAAGGCAGTAAATATTTTGTATACGAATTATGATGATGAATTATTACTTGCTAAATTGTATGCCGTGTTAGGAAAGGTGGTCGCATTATGGATCAAATAAGATACGTTTGGCTGCTCCGCCACACCTGTAGATCCCAGCTTGCATTGTGGAGTGTTATAATTTAAGTGGAAATCTATTTAAAAATAAAATATTTATATATGTACATACGTTAAAATTATGTGTAATCTTTCTATATTCACAATATAATCTACATGTATATAATATCATTGCCTTACTTTTAAACGCATCTTTAAATGCATCCACAAAGAATGCAATAGTAATGAAGAGAGAGAAAATTTCTTCTGTAGACCTCGTCGACCATTTCATTAGTCTTGAGACATCAAACAGGGCAAAAAGTATTGTAAAAAGACTGTTCCACAGTCCCACACAGCAATAAAATGTTTCAAAATTAACTTGGAATTGTTCCGCAAGAGCGTAGACAACTGTAATAATAATATAATAATGTTTCAACTTAAAAATTATTGACTCAAGGACAAAACTATAGACCTTCTCAGCTCTTAAGGTAAAGTAATATACTGGAAAATACATACTTTTTACAAATAAACACAAAGGAGCTGTTGTTAAAATAATATTTAACGGTTGACCACTGAAAATTGCGTATAATAAACCTCCGATGGTTTGTCCCACAATTACTTTCTTCACATCTGCAAGGCAAATTCATAAAAACGTTTGAGGTGTATTTTGACAAGAAGTAATGTTATAATTTTACACCTTTTGAATTAACTTTGAGCTGCATTGATGGTTATGGTTAATAAAAATATTTTCACGCCAAAATTTTTGTATAGCAAACTATAGACATATTTTTCACCAGTAGTATAGAAAATTAAATGATTAATTTACCAATAATTCCGTTAGTAGTCTGATCATTTAGAACTCCAAAAGCAATAGATGGGAGAATGCATGCAAAGTAGAGGAAGAATGTGGTAGAGATAGTTTTCTGAACTGACCGTGTCCCAGCCACGCCATCTTTATAATCTGACCAATAGTGTGGTAGTCTTCGCTTTAAATCATTTATGATACCAGTTCCAAAACGACAGCACTTTTCATTTTCTGGCTACAGAAGTACGCATAATAAAGAATATCATATATACTTATATACTCATATAGCGTCATATTATGTAGCGTGTACATATGTATTCAATAATGTTATATGTATGTATATCCACATGGTGGTGCATATATTCATAGGATGTTTTCACAAGAAAAACTTATTGATTACTGCATCTCCATTCAACTTCGGATCACTTTCTTCAGTTGCCAAGGATTTTGATTCATTTTGCCTCATTGCTAGTTCGGCTGCTTGCTGGATAATTAGTTCCTTGAAGTCCTCCTCGGTTGTTGCTTCTAATAGTGTCTGTCGGAAGTCCATGTCTGAAAAAATTGTTGAGTACGTCCGCCCCATTTCCCAAGCGTTCTTTGTACCTTTCTATGAAGGAAAGAGAATATAAGTACAATCATGATTGAGAAATGCACAATTCTGTGGACGATGTTCCTTTTGCTTATATCTGTAGTTAGTGTGTGGGAACCAGCAGACAGAATTCCAACGCAATTCCTTATACTTTTTGATGTTTTTGCTATACCTCTTTACTCGGGCAAAGAACCAGGATAAAAAATCGAACTTCATGACAAGTGCTACCGAAATTAACTGGTTGCTTCAATCTTGCAATGGCTACATGTCGTTTCTGAAGGGTTGGTAAGTTGCACCTGGGATTAGTTCATCAGCATTAATGTTGCACGGAGTATACCAATAAGGAGTTATGCATGAGTACCTTTTAAACTTGATAATAATAGAGTATGGTAATATTGATTCAAATGAAGACTCACATGGCACAAATCCAGGTCTGGTCATACTCAAAAGATGAAGATCGCTCACTCATGGAAGTACCTTGGATAGTTCTTGAGAGTAAATGCACTGCAGATAGATGAATTCAAAATGTACACCGAATAATAAGCTATATAGTAATATGTGATTGGGAAAACTACAATAGATTATAAAATTTGTTTCAATCTTGAAATCGTTTTATTGAAGGAAATAAAAAGCTACCCGAGTCATTTGCAAACAGGACTGCCTTCACTTCTTCCGTGGAACAAAAATTTTCTCGGGTGTTTCGAAATAATCCTGTAAGCATCACATCCACAACTCCTTCCAATCCATTTTCACTTAGATCTAACAGGAGCACAGCATGATTGAGGAAATGGCCAACATCAAGCGTGGCTCGAACTTCATATGCAAAATCTTTCATGGGTACCCTCTAAGCATACAGCCCATAATAAAACGTTCAATTAGTATTTTTAATTTAATGTTGTGTAGTCAAAGTACAAGATAAATTATATTGATTATAATTACGTCGTAATGTGATTATAAAAGGTCCTTTTAGGCTTTTAGAAACATTTTATGCCAATAAATTCAATAATGGAATTTGGGGAAAACGAAATTGGTTGTAAAGAATAAAGTGGAATTGGTGCTTTAAAAGCAATAAGTTTCATGTGTGACGGCCTTCCTTGTATAAAACCTTTTACTCTCACAGTTCTTGATGGAATTCAGCAAACAGGAAATATGATTTGGCGATATCCTTTTCATCCTCACAGATTGTGTAAAGGTAAAGGGGATAGATCAGGGCTTGTGACGTTAATTGGAACTGGGCTACAGTACCCGTAGGTACGGGAGAGATTTACGACCAACATGCATATGCATGGTCTCCTATCCCTTCATTGTAAGGGTTATTTGCATATACCGCTCGTTCAAGAGGAGGACAGGACGGAGGAGGAAAATACGAGGACGGCTTTTTATGTTACTGAAGTTACTTGGATAATAAGTGCTGCGCTTTGAATGGGCCACATGCTTTTGTATACATAAATGATTTTGCTGAGAAAGGAACGTCGTAACGAATTTAGGTGAATAGGTCTAAAAGGAGACAGCACATCTCTTTCCCTCCCGTTATTATCATTTCATTTCTCCTGACGGTAGTATTTTCTCAACTAAATTTTTTTTTGTATTCTTTGCTCACGTACATGATCACTTTCTTTCCCATCTTCTCTCCCTCTCAACCTTTCACTATGGTAAATAAAGTTCGTACTTCGGTATACATATACATATGGACGCTGTCACAAGTGCTACTCAAAAGGCTTACCTCATGCTTCACATATGTCAGGTTGACTTCTTCTCCGTCATCTGCAAAAAATACAAGAGGAAAAATATGGGGTAACTTAAGGGTGAGGAATTCTTTTTTCTAAAAATCCCCATACATATTCCGTAGATATATGCTTTCTCTCTTTGATGCTTTTGCATATTTGGATGTATAGCCTCTACACTACACTTAGGATATAATAGACGCTATTCTAGCTTCAATACATTTTTAATTGTAACCTGAATAGGTAAGAGGATATTATTTTTTACTACATTACTCTTTGAAACTGTGTAGACATCAACGCTATAACATTTCAAGTTTCAAGTCTCCTTGTCGTATCGTGTATTGTGAATAATTTAATTTCTACCGATGAAAAATACCGTACAAGGTTGGCTTGATTCCAAAAGTTTTTCGCTCTTGTGCATAAGACTATGGGTATAAGTATATCTTTATAGACATGTATCTGTACGTATACATACATACATGTATATTGTCAAAAGCATTGATTTTTCCCTGTCGCAAATTCTTTACAAGTTCACTCATCGTCAGTTTGAACTTCCACAGTGTATTAATTAACTATGTTGTAATATACTTATACCTTTATATACCTCTGTACGCTAAACTTGCTTAATTTTTTAAATCCGTCAAGTTTTATACTTTAATGAAAGTTCCAAAAGTTCTTACCGTACTTTAGTACCCACTGATCACCTTTATACACCCACGTAGAGTTTGTTTGATTAGATTTTTTGCTCGCATCCAAGCTTCCCAAACGCCGTAGGGAATCTTGGAAAGATTTGCTAAGTCTGCGGATGCTGCTACTCATTTTAGCAGGTTTTTAGGTTTTTCACAAAATTTATTACCTAATTTTCTTCTAGGTGGAATACATTTGAATTCTTAAATCCACGCTGCTTCTGCTTCTTAAATGTGATTAATTTTTATTGTATAAGGTAGGATGTATATTTTCCCGACAAATTAGACGCACAATTTTTTCCAAATAAGGATAATCTATTTAGAATTAATTTCCATAGATCAGGTACTTGTACTACAGTAATTATTATAAAATTTGATGTAGTGTTCAAAACTGAAAACACGGGGAATAAATCTATGGCGAAAGTTTTGAAGGATCGTATAGAAGTTATTACCTAGTTGCAATAAGCACTGTCCAATGTGAACTGTTCACTTTCCCCCGTATTCTGATTATAGGAGAACCTTGCGCTATCCGTCTACAACTGCCCGACTCTGACGATTCTTTGGAACTACTTTTACTTTTACAACGTTTGTAATAGTGATTCCGTAGACATTCTCTACCTCTGACTTCAGTCCAAATAAGTTAAATAAAAGGTGCAGGCGCTTTGCTCCACGTTTTCACAACCAATAAATTAGTATAATGAGTATTGCAACATGCTGCTGCGGGATACTGAGTGAGTTTATATTAATTCATGCATAGACAAAGCATGCATATGTATACATGTAAAGTCAATATCTAGAGGCATTCATACTTGATCTTAACCGAAAAATACATAGATGTAGAATTTTCATTGTCCTATAGAATATGTATATATACCTACTATCATCTAAGCTTCCGAAATGCAACTTTGGCATATAGCAAATTCTTGTTCCCTAACCAGATTTTTGGCTCCTATTTAAAGTTGTGCACACATGCATTTTAGAATCTTCTCAAATCTGAATGCACTTGAGGAATCCAATCTACTCTATTTATACTTACTACTTGTATTCTTATCGGTTCATTACTCAGAGGTAACTAATTATTGATTTGTGATGCTCCTAAGATCATTGCGAAATGTAACGAGAATAATGAACCCAAGTTGGTAATTAGTTTCATAGTTGATAAGCTTGAGTTATGATCTCCCTATACTTATACTCAAGCAGATATAGTAGAGCTCCAGGCCAAAGCTACATTATAGGAAGGACTACATTTCAATGTTAAGCAATACAAAATGTTTAAATTCAGTTGCTTCATCATTATTTCATGGGTTTCTGGTTCTTGTTCAAAGCATAAGTACATATACAATATACATACATTTACGTACATACCTAAACGTAAGTGTTATGGGGTGGTTCGGGTTCGGGATGTAGCATGATTCAGCTGTGGAGACAGAGGACGGGATAATTACGAAAAGAAACTTTTGCCATTTAAATTATTACTCAAGTCTATTATAGTAATGCTTTCGTTGAAAAGGCAATGTGTACATTGTGTACCGATTTTTCAAAGGATTCTTATACACATTTAAATTCAGTTGAATTAAAAAATATATATTCTGGTTGTCAGTAAGTTTCCATGAATACATTAAGTATACGAATACAAACATATACGCATATCCCACGTATAGGGAAGATAATTGATGTTGTCGGAGAGCCTGAGATTGAATTTAGGTGTGAATGTAGTTTTAATGAACCTTCAAGGCTGTTTCTCATCGCTCTCATCAGGTTGCAATCAATCCACTTTTGTATAGGTTTACTTACACTATTATGGTGCAGTTATGTTACCTAAATGGTGCAGGTGTATGAAGAAATTACGAGAAACTATTACAAGGCAATTGTAAACTCATATACAGTATACAACTCATATTGTACTTATATTTTTATGTTTCTCGTTCTTTTGGATTGAATTCTGAATGGGCCACAGAATTTTAAAATGTCAACCATCTCGTCATCTGAAGAAGCGAATGGAAGGGCTTTTAAGGTTGAAGGTGGTATGATATATCCGGAATGGGAATACAATACAAATGGAATTCAATAAATTCGTAAATTTTATGTTATTTCAAGTTTTAAAAGAACAGATATTCATACTGGCAGTACATGACAGACAGTGTATGTACATGAGAATAAAATATTAAAACAATTAAAATATTCGAGTAGCAATATACAGAAGCTTGTAATTGTAACCTATAAACTAAATTGTAACAGAAGTAAACTTGAACAATTTTACTTCATGTCTCAAATTTATACATTCAAAACTTTATTTAGTATACGTAAGTTTAAGCAGCATGTATTTTAAGTACAGACTGATTATATGCCTAATTTCCATACATCATCTTGAGAATACTAATAAAGTTTCACGAATCACAGACGATCCATTTGTAAGTATATTTGACATACCACACGCAATGGTGAATAGGACGGATGCGTAATCTTTATTTTTGGAATACGTGGAGAGCAATAAAATAAAAAATGGAACACATACTAAAAATTCCTCCATGGAGCATCATGACTTTTTAATGCTAAATATTACCACTCTGTATTCACATTATCATGAACATGACCACACGTAACATGACAACTATACCAAGTTCTACCTGCATTAAAAAGTCAGTGATGTAAAAAAATCGTGTCGATGACATCTCTTATTATTTAATCACTGTTCTTGTCATCTGCAAATCATGTAAATTCAGTTCAAATACATAGCCCCGAGTCAAGTTTCGAGCATTAGCGTATCTAAATTAACAGTACACACTAGGTATTTAAGTATAATCAAGCAAGAAGTTGGTTGTAATTTAGTCGTGGTATGTATATACAATACTTTAAATATCGAGGAGCACGTTCTTAGCAAGAGCTTGACTTGGAGTTGTTAAGTATCAGCAATAATTACGGAGCTCCTTCGTTTGTCCTGGATTGAGTCTAAAAAGCTGTGTATCCAATTACTGAAACTAATTACTCTTGTAAACACGGCGTAATTATTGTGGTTACAGAAAACCCTGTTGGTGGTATGAGGCCCTTTGTATGAATCACCGTTGCTCACTATTCCCTGCAGAAACGTTTAATTAGCAAAATTAGACGGGCAATGTCATTTTTGACAAATTTTTTGCATTAAAGAAAGTTCTTACTTGTATGATGAACCTTGTATGGGACTGTGTATTATCTGTAAAGTATAAGCCTCCACCACTATCACCGTTGCAAACGGAAGTTCCTGCGGACATAAAAATTACAATGACAGATTGCAACAGCTGCATTGAAATTATTGTTGAACAAATTCGTCCTTACCATTCAAATAACCAGCACAAAACTGTGAATCTGTGGGTGTCCGGTCCAGGGCTTTTCTGCAAGCCTGGGCTGTTACATAGGGTAGAGCCGTTTCCTTCAATTCGCTTCCTATTTGGCCTTTTTCATCGATACCGAACCCCACAGCCTGCACAATGCGGTCAAACATTTGTTAGGAAAACTTAATGAATTTTGTGAATTTAAGTAGCAAAATCTATCCTTTGCATTTACATATTGATATTACGGCACTTACGACGCCCTTGATTGTGCTGCTGTGTTCCAAGTGTATTCTTTCCAAATTTCTATGGTCAGCATTTCTCTGCGACGGCCAGCACACGGGTTTAATGTAATCAGAAAGTTCGACATCTCTATGCAGTTGAATGAGTGCAATGTCGCTGTGGAAAGTGACAGCGTTGTAAGTGTCGGGAATTGCTGTCCTTTCCGCCTATGTAAAGAAGTTTTTAGAACTTAAGATTATTTACTTATTAAGTGGAATGGTCTTTGTTTGCGTTCAAAATTAGAAATATATTCGAAATTAAATGTTTAAATTATTTGTTAAATTCTTCTTGTAAGATTCTTCCTTACTCTGAATAGCTTGGCGCGATGGTCAGCAAAGTTTAGATCGAAGTCACTGCTACTAGCGGCAAGAATTACTGTCAATTCTTCTTTGTCAATCAACGTTGTAGTAGACAAATGAGTAACGCAATGTGCAGCTGTAAGAACTACATTTTTGGAAATCAACGCTCCGCCACATTTGTATGCCCAACCGTCGTTGTGACTATTTTTCGTAAAAATAGTGGCATGCCATGGCCATGAGAGAGGCTTGGAAACGGCTCCGTTGACTATAAAAGCAGTTTTGGGTTGGGAGGACACACCGCAGTTTAACTTGCAACCGAATTCTATCCTAGGTCGCCAGTCCCCTTGATCAGAGCAATTCTGGACCACCGTGTCAAAACCGAATACAGGTGTGTAGTGTCTCTGGCATTGGTAAGATGCAATAGTTCCATACCAACCACCCTTTTCACAATTATCGGGCTCAATTCCTCGCTGATGTCTGCATTGAAGGTTTGACCCCTAGTTTTTAAATAAAGCTGTTGATCAAGTTTGCTAGAAATTTAGCTAAAATACGCATTAAAGTACAAGTACAACTTGCCTCGGTTGCCATCAAATCAGGACATCGTCTACTTCGGTAACTCAAATCTTCATCAACGGACAGTGCAGGATGATGTTGTTGTGAATTAGTTGTTGGCTGCCTTGAAGCTGTTTGGTATTTCGGTGTTTCTTGCTGTTCCTGTGGGTACTGCGGTACATTATGTTGTTTGGATGTCCAGGTGGCCACGATAGCATCGTCTTCATCGTGTCCGCCGACATGATGGGGCGGCGGAGTTGTTGAAGACCGAGGTCGACTTGTTTTGAATGTGCCAGTTTCTTCCGGTCTTCTTATTTCATAGGAATAAGGGTTTGGTGTAGTTTGTACTCCTTCCGGGTAAACAAATTCGACGTTGCTAGTGGGAACTCTCCTAGTAGGGGGTCGGGATGTTGTTGCAGGTGTATTGGTAGTAGCTGCAACTGTCTTTATCCCATTAATTTCTCGCATAATCCAATTTTGAAATTTTGAGAGCTTAGTGAATACCAAGGGTTCGTTGCATTCCGAAAATGCCCCTGTCCGAATTCCATCAAGTCTAGTTAGGCTTGATGTGATGGTGACGAAACCAGCTCCGGCATAATTTGTACAACCGTCAAATCCTGTATATCCTACACGAAAACGGACAGGTAAGATTATAAATTATGACAGCTTTATTTTTTTTAAATGTGCTACTGTACTACACTAAACTGTCCTACCTTTTTTAAATTCAGCACAAAACGTGTTATTACGAACTAGCTTTTCAAGTGCAGAACTACTGTTATGACATTTGTGGGAGCCCATGTATCCCAAATGCATCACTCGGGCTGAGCCGCGATCGCTAAATGTTTCAATCTAAAATATTTACATTACACTAATGAATTACCAATCATACATACGAGAATCTCAAGATTGAGTTTGAACTTAATATTCTGTTCTCACGCGTCCAGATGTAATCTGTGGCTCATCATTAGTATTCGGGAAGCAAATCGGATGTAACTTTCTTGACACTTTGACGGGCTGTAGAGCAAGTGAATAAGCGTTTTTTAAATACAACTTTTGACATAATTGTCTTATGCTTATCATAAAATGGTAACCGAATAAGCACCTCCAAAGAAATTGAACTTACATTTTTCAACAAAATAATTGCAAGGTCAGATTCAAAATCAATGGGGTTATACTCAGGATGTAAAATTATCTTCCCCGCTGGATAATGCTTAGCACCTCCTACATTCGCCCGGTTGGAATTAATTCCGAGAAATATTCTGACATTTTCAGGACCCAGGAAGACAGTTTGCCGACGAATTGTGTACTGCAGACACTGAGCCGCTAAAATAGTTAATTCTGGGTTTAATTCTTCCAATTTCAACGACAATAATACATCGTTCATATGCGTTAATAATATTATAGTTAATAGCTTGTTTGATTACAAGATAAGTAGCCATTTCAATATATTTCTTTAAATCATGTTCCGTTGTCAAGAAATCTTATCTACCTGCATATCTGTACAAACAATTACCTGTTAAAATAGCTTTAGATGAAATCAACGTTCCAGAGCAAGTATAACTGAAATTGCCCGACCCAACGTCGTCCTCCGTAAATATTCCAACGTTCCAAGGCAAAGGATTGTCATCATCATAGGGAGTATCTACCCATCCGCAATCCAATTTACATTTCAAGTTTTGATTTGTGTTGATCCAACCTCCGTTGGCACACACGGTCACTATTTTAATGACGGATTCTGCTGTGGGCTTCCAGGAGTCTCTACATCTACGTGACATTTAAAAAAAATTATTATTTGTTCATCCATTGATATATGTAACTTTCAGTTCCATGACGCTAATCTTAGGGATAGAAACTTTTCTTATTGCATTTTATTTTTATGAAATTCCTGTTTACTTAATCTCTAAAATGGTAGTCGCTGGCCACGACTGTCTGCTGCTGCACTCCACTGACAGTCCGAGGTCCGTGTTGTTGCACATTGCAATCTGAGTATCATCTAGCCCCGGCGAAATGCAACCTCTCTCGTTCGTGCGTTCTGATGAGGTATAGAAATAAATTTAAAAAATTATTTTTGTTGGCAAAATTCATTTGCCATCACTGTCACTAAATAATAAGAACTTCTGTAATAATAATTACTAAATAATTATTAATTATTTAAAAAACCTATTAAGAATCTCTATTGATAACTTACGGAAATCCGCACAAGCTAACACAGTAAGAACGGCAATAATTATCACACACTTCATAGTGTCAAACACAAATTAACACAACGACTGTAAGGGTCAACCTAATAGGACAACCACCAAGATTGTCAAGTAATCATGGATTTAATTACTGTCTGATATGTAACTTTAAGATTCTGTAACTGAAGAACTTCGTTTCGGTTTTACTTCAAACTGGAGCATCAACTCCAGAAACTTGAGACGAGAACACAACGTAAAGTTTGAGATATAATCCTAATGTATAGAGCATTCCCAATCACGTAAGCAATGAAAACTGAGCTTCAACAATGAACTGCTACCAGTTTTTACGCAACTGTTATGTAGCTCCAACCGTGTGAATCATTTTCTGACTCCAAAGAAAATTTATAGTTGTTTTTATCTTCCATAGCTTGACCCTGACCAATACCAATGCAATCAAGATACTATAATAATTACCTATAAATAAAGCGTACCTGTGAATCTACCCAAGCTCACCTCCGGCTATACTTGCAACTTGCAAGCAACTTGTTTACTGCAAGCTTGTCATTGTGAGGTGAACAACAACATATCAAGTGTCTATATATATGTATAAAAGAAATCTGTTGATAAATAATATTTAATCCTCTGTACTCTAATAATGCCTGAATAATTTATTATTGAAATATTTGTGGCGAGCGATTTTAGACTTGTTAAGTATACACAACAGCTTCTTCGACAACAATAGCAAGTTCAATGTCATGAACGATTGCAAATCAAGCCATACATGAGTAATTACGTATGTAGAAATCGTATGCAGAAATCTTTCGTGAGCTCCAGCAAAAGATATACAGATGTATATAAATTAATTATTTTCCCTTTTTTGCTTTTAAATCACACAGGTGTTCTAGCTTTCGTCATAGTTTTGTTACTCCAAAAATTCCTCAAAGTAAATGAAATATTTTTTAACGATGATGATTCCAACGATTGCAACTTACTTAAGATATACTCCATATCATGTTATTCGCAGATACTTATAGGGATTTAAGAGTTATTTGTTGCAAAGCTTAGATGATGGTATTCTTT
Organism: Lipothrix lubbocki; assembly: GCA_034696945.1. NCBI lineage: Eukaryota > Metazoa > Arthropoda > Collembola > Symphypleona > Sminthuridae > Lipothrix > Lipothrix lubbocki. Next base: position 111,168 of record JAQGAK010000205.1, read on the forward strand.
ATTAACAATTGCGAAACTTGTTGGTTTTTTAGGAATATAAATTCCCAGACAAGTCGTACAAGTTACAAGTAAATCATTTAGGTAGGTTCGCACGGAGCTATGTATGTATTGATAAGAAAAAAATATAAGTTTTGTGTTATTTACAGTGCAAAACATTATACGCCGTAACAACTCCCACTGTGAATCTTTGTATTCTGAGAAAATGATTTAATACGAAAATGCATCCTGCCTTATATAATCTATCTCTCTGTACAATTTGGCACTCTATTATCTGAGAGATTAGCAACAATACAATTATTTACTATATAGTAGATTACTATAGTATAATACTAGCACCTCTCCAAAATATTTATTATTTATCACATAACTTCATCTATTTACAATCTCATCTGCATCAAAAACAACACTCATACACAACAATGGAACATAAAACGTGCGTGTGGTATGGGTACAAAAAAACTACAAATTGATAATTTTGGCATGTGAGTAGATTTCCAAGAAGTTAATTTCCATAAGATTTTTTCCCATCCTTAGCCGAGTCAATAAAGCCCTGGATCCAATAACTAAAACTGAAGACGCGCGTCATGACGGCGTAACCATTGGGACTACATTGCCGTTTGCTACTGTAATTAAAGCCTTTGTTGGAGTACACCTTGTTGATGATGCCCTGAAAGAATATATATATACAGATATGCCAGTCTGTTAATATTCATAATAGACGTGAATACACAATCCACTGAATGAAATTTAAAATGTACTCTTGTTTACAAGACCAAACTTACTTGGATGATGTACCTTCCGGTAGACTGTGTACTGTCCACAAAATATAAGCCCCCGTCATTGTCACTAATGCAAGTGCTTGTTCCTATTTTAAAACAATACCATTTATATAATTAATTATATGATTTCATACATTGGCTGTGCTACTATTTACGCTTGACTATGTTGACAGATTCACTGACCATTTAAATATCCAGCACAAAATTGGGAATCATTTGGGAGTTGACCTAAAGCCTTTCTACAAACTTGAGCTGTCACGTATGGCATGGCTGTTCGTATTTGTTCTGCTCCTACTTGACCCCGTTGATCAATACCGAATCCTATGAGCTGTTGAAGTATTTTAAGATTTCTTTAAATTGAACAACGTTTTTGATGTTACTGAATGTATGATTTTTTTGAACCAAAGTTTAGGCTGAGAAAATGAGTTCATACTTACGTAACCCTTTATTGTATTACTGTATTCCAAGTGTATTCTTTGCAGATCCCTATCGTCCGAATTTCTTTCTGAAGGCCAACACACTGGTTTGATGAAATTAGACAGTTCAACATCTTCATGCAGCTGAAGAAGAGCAATGTCATTCTCAAATCTGCCAGCATCATACGTGTCCGGAATTTCTACTTTCACTACCTGAGTATATAAAGTATTATAATTAAGTTCAATTCCACAGTAGTAAAATATTTGTATATTTACTCTTGATACTATTTAATATGTAAGTATATTTAGGTATGTACCCTAAATCCTTTGGCCTGGGGATCATTGACATTTTCGTTGAAGTCATTGCTTCTTGCTGCGAGAAAAACTGTTAACTGCTGCTTCGGAATTAAAGCCGTATCTGCAACGAAAGTTACGCAGTGGGCTGCAGTGATGACAACGTTCTTGGAAATTAGTGCACCTCCACATTTGTATGACCACTCGTCGCCACTTTTAGTAAATATTACTGCATGCCAGGGCCATGAGGTACGGTCAGAAACAACTTCGCTTCCTAAACCATCGGGTTCCAAATGTGAAGATACACCGCATTTTATTTTACAACCGAATTCCGATGAGGGTCGCCAGTTTCCATCCTCAGTACAATTCATATTTACGGTGTCAAAGCCGAACACAGGAGTATAATGCTTCTGACATTGATAAGTTGCAACAGTTCCAGGACGGCTTCTGCTTTCACAGCTGTTATAATTTCCTCGTGAATCTCTGCATTTTATTACTGCTCCCTATAATTATTTTAAATCAGTAAGGACGTTATTAGTTTAAAAATTTAAATATCACATTGGAAATATTAGTAATAATAAGTACATTAAACTAATTAACCTCAGGTGGCTTTAGTTCCGGACACATTCCCCCAATTGGTATTTCGTACGATGGCTTGGGTTGTTGAGGTCTCCGTGTGGAGTCATATCTCACAGTTGTTTGTTCGTATTGTTGACTGGGAAACTGGTGATTAAGGTAACGCTGGCTACTGAATTCTTCTATGTTGTATTCATCAATATAAATTGATGTTACAGGACGAGGTCGGTTGGTTGTCAGACTATGACCGATGGTGAGTGGGGACAAGGGCTTTCGGAATTTGGTTGAAGAATAATACTCCTCATAGCTTGGAGTGCTAGTGGATGTCCTAGTGGTCGTAGGACGAACTGTAGTTGTAGTAGTAGTTGTTGTAGTAGTAACTGGAACTTCGATTTTAACACCATGAACTTCTTCTAGAATCCAATTTTGGAATTTGCGCAGCTTTGTGAAAAACAATGCTTCATTACAGTCAGAAGTTATTCCTGTTCGAACTCCTTCCAACCTGGTTATGTTTGATATCCGGGTGACAAAAGCTGCTCCAGCGTATTGAATGCATGATCCAGTACCTGGGAGTAAATGTACGTAAAATCAATTCATGGAGATATACCCATGTATATTTAATGACAAGATAGTTAATGAGTTAATGGAGCACTGCGACTGAAGATTTGAAACTTACCTTTTTTGAATCCACTACAAAACGTATTGTTCGGAATCAAACTGTGAACACTCAAACTCGCATTTTGACATTTGCCGGATTCAATCATTATTCCATGTGACAACATGGCGGACCCATTCTTGTTAAATATCTCAATCTAACATTATTGAAAAAATAATTTGCTTATTTTAATATCTATTATTGTAAATAGTTAAGTAAATAATACATGAGAAAAAATATCTCACTCGTCCATTTGCCTCCATTGGCTGTGAAACTTCATTTAAATATGGAAAGCAAATTGGGTGTAATTTCCTCGATACTTTGAGAGGCTATAATATACAATCAAATAATTAAAAATTTATATTTTTTGAGAATGCTGTTCGATCTTGCAAATATGAAGTTGATTGAATAAATTAACTTACATTTCTCAGAAAAATAATGGCAAGGTCCGCTTCAAAGTTAATAGGGTTATAATATGGATGAGTTATTACTTTTTCAACAGGATAGTTCTTGAAACCAGTAAAATTTCCACGGTTAAAAATTATTCCTGTGTAAATTTTGATATCTTCGGGGTTGAGGAATGTTGTTCGCCGACCGCTCGTGTATTGCAAACACTGAGCCGCTATATAGTTATCATTGTTGAAATAAAACAATTTAAAACATCACCAAATCTTTAAATTTTTATGTTTCTATACCTTGGGATAAGTACAAGGAAAGGTTTTACGTGGAGTAGAACTTACCCGTTACAATCGCTTTAGATGAAATGAGAGTTCCCGAACAGGTGTAACTGAAATTTCCGGAGCCTTTCTCATCCTCTGTAAATATCGCTGCATTCCATGGCAAAGGACTTTCCTCCGCAATTGGAGCTTCCGCCCATGGACAATCCAATTGACACTTTAAGTTCTGGTTGGTTTCAATCCAATCTCCGTTTGCACATACCGTTACTATTTTGCTGACTGAGTCTGTTGTTGGCTTCCATGAATCCCTACATCTTTGGAAGAATCATATTGCATAACTGCACATTAATCTTAGATTCGGTGTTTTAAAGTACTATAGGAAGCCAATAATTAACAATAAGCGCATAATTTTCGTTATCGCGTTAATTATTTGAGCATAATTTTTAGTATCCAAAGGTGGCCATTTGAATTTCCCTACCTATAGCCTACCTACAATTCTCACCCAAATCCGGAGCCTACCTACAGGCAAAATATCAGCCATAGCCTACCTTGTTGCCTATATAGGCTATTCCAGATCTCCATGCCTACCCTATATCCTACAGGAAATCATTCAATCCTATAATTTTGCCTACAAGTCTCATTAATTCATACTAATTTTCTATCAGACAACCGACTTAATTCGATAAAACAAATGCAATTTTAACAGATTTAAATAGTATTCGATATTTTTATAGCATTACAATAAACTATTTGACATTTTGTCAAAGTTTAGTGACATTTATGCACGTATTATACTTTTTACCCTTACAAACTGATTCAAATGCTTTGCCTACCTACCTATTTTGCCTATAGCCTATCCGAAAATTTTCCGCCTATCCTATAATTGCCTATTTTTCTGAAATTGCAACAGTGGCCTATTTGCCTATATAAAAATATTCCCGCCTTCCTACAGCCTAGCCTATTTTTGGCTAAATTGTTGGTGCACCCTATATCCTAGCCTATTTTGTGGCCTATAAGTAGGGAAGGTGGCCACCTTTGGCGACGAGGTAAAAAAAATACTAATTTCTTCTTAAAATGCTAGTTTAGCATGTTCAACTAAAGTATTTTGAAAAAGTAAAAGTCGTTTTAAGATCAGACCAAGTTAAGGGCAGATTTCAGAGTAGGCTCAACATTTTTTAATAACTTTATCCAGCACCCTAATCTTAAAAATAGTTAATTACATAAACTGTTTACTTCTATTTGAACCAGAATCGATAAATCCGTACGACATTTACATTTGGATTCGGATTGTCCAAAATAATGTAAACACGTCTCATTTCTTGTTTATATGTACTATGTTTTGCCAATAATAAAAAATCACTTTAAAAATTAAATGATTTGTTGAAATGGAAGCTGAATAGGTTCATAGAATTATGTTGAATGACTATTGCGTGAAAACAGATATTACAATGGTCATTTTAATCAGATGTAAATGACACGCTGGATTCTCCTAAAAGAATTAGATATTTATTTAAACAAATTATTTAGCTTTAATTTATTTATTACTTTAAAACACAAATTAAAAACCCTAATCTTATTGTTTTTTGTAAACACGGCGTATTTTTAACACATGATTATCATCATTCGTGTATAGAGATCTGAATCTGACAAAATTAATTTGTTAATGGTTCCTGTTAGAATACTCATGATGCCGCGTTTTTCCATTATTTTAGTCAAATTGCTAGATTCTTTATTCAATTTCTTCGCCTTCATATATCCCTATTTGAATTACGAACAATATCATTGCCTACATATATGCCTACAGGGGTTTACGTTTCCTAGACTATATTTAGGCAAACCTGGTTTCTGAAGTCGTACCTAGTGTATTTTTGCCTATAGATATTGTTTTAAAAACGTTCGCTAATCTTATTTGTAGGCCTATATAGGGCTTACATACAGGGTAGGCTGACATCTTTGCCACACACAAAAATTAGATTCTTACCCATTGTGTTGAGATATTTGTTACGGAATTTTGTATAATTAAAATTGCACAAATAATGTATTGCACTTTTACAAACCAAAAACACAATAATTAGTTCAATCCTAAACATTTTGTTACTATTGCAATAGTTTAGGAGATTAGGAGAGGATATGTATAGAAGAAATTATTATAGTATTAAATTCAATGTAGCATTCTTTATTTTGGAGTCAGAAACCCCGTGTTATAAATTTAAACTTTCTAAAATCAAGATGTTTATAACTTCTTTGCGGTAAACTGAAAACATTTGTACGACCGAAATCCATCCGTTATGGTAATCCTTGGTAATAATTTTAATGGAAGATCACTTATCCCAAAGTCATCCACGTGCACACTTTCTCGTTTCTCACATGTACATACATATAAATACCGTATAATTCCACAGCACTACGGCAGAGCACTTACTGTGTAACAAGAAGAAAAACCAAACAATAAACGTCTTCATAGAAGCTTCTAACGACCAAACAACGATCAATTTATAGTTAATACTTTGCTTGTCTTTCATTCTATTTCAATTCTAGTCATAAAATGGTACAAGAGGCGAAACTCTAGGATGGTATTACTGCGTTCGTCAAAATTCGTAAAAATGCCATGGTTTCCTGGTACAGTCGACTCTCCCTATAAGAGGCCTCCCTATAAGAGCATTCTCGCTATAAGAGCGCCTTCCTGTCCTCCCCAGCATATTTCAATGTTATTTGTGTTCCCTATAAAAGCATTCCCTATAGGA